>JAPMLY010000017.1:265000-430000 GCA_026401115.1 Tetraselmis chui
TTCATTCACTGCGACCCTCGCCAACCTGATTACTGATTACGAGTCCGAGTCGCTAGGTCCTTTGTACGGTCTCATCCGACAGGAACTACTGAATGTTGCCACTTCTACTTTACCGTGGGCGGTCCAATTGCGCAATTCGTACGACTCTATCTCCACTATGGGCGGGTTTTCGGAATCGGAGCTTGTGGTGTTGACTAACACACTGAACCAAAACCTTTCTGATTATGCCGGGCCCGATGTCGAGTTGGTGGTATCTACGGTCAACAATGCGGTGGCACCCGCTACCCAAGTAACTAGCCTACAACTTCCGACTCCCGATGCTCTCACTCGCTTGGGAGATTCTAGGGGCCACATTCAACGGGGCATTTCGCGCATTCTTCGTTCCCGGGCCTACCTTGACCTCTTGGCGTTTTGCAGACCTTCCCCACCGGACTATATGAGGGTGATTTCGGGTACGGGTCGCGGGGCTTTGGCTCTCTTTTTCGCGTCACATAAGTCCAGTTTCAAGGTGCCATCCGATTGCTATACGATGGCAGCCCACCGGGTGCTTGGATTGACTGTGGAGCGCGCCGCTCATGTTCGAAAATGCCCTCGGTGCAATGAGGCCCCTTCAGAATCTCGCGGGTATGGATCTTCGTCGACTGTATCGAGCATCTTTATGTCGGGTGAGCGCTCAACAGCCGCTATGCTCATGGACCATATCCCCCGGTGCCCGTGCTCTTGGTACATCATTCAACTCCACGACCGTATTGTCCACGTGCTTGAAGAGTTCATGGTTGAAGCGGGGGCTACTAAGGGCCGGGACTTGCGGTTGGAGGTCCGCCGTTTTCGGTCGGGAGCTTCACGTGATCGTCTTGGGGATGTGGTTTGGTTGGACTTCATGGCTCCGCAATGTCATCTTGTTGTTGATGTGACGGTTACAAGTGCTCGCACGAACACCAACGTTCCTCGTATAGGTGCTCGCCTTCCACTCCCTGGCAGCCTTTCATTGGGAGCTCAGCAAGGTAAACTTGATGCGGACCTCCGCACTTCCGCTTTGCTTGGCACGCCTTCGGTTCAGTCGGTCCATGACTACTACCCCTTTGCCATGGAGGATGGGGGCCGGTTGGCGCCGATGGCGGCTGAGTTGGTCGATCGCTTGGCTATTTTGGTGGTTGTTCGTCGCTTCCCTGGCATGGGGGCCGCTGACTCTCATTCCTTGCGCTCTGACAGTTATGTCCGTTTGCAACATTTTGTTCGTCGATCTACTTCTCTTCCGTTTCGGCGTTTTCTGGGGGATGTGCGACGAGAATTCATGCAACGTCTTTCTGCTGCTCTTCATGGCACATTGGGTTCTTATTTCCGCGACGCTTTTCAGGAGGGCAGTGCTGGTGCTGTGGCATGCCTTCCTGTTCCTCGGGCTTAGGTTTGTCCTCTTTTTTTTTTTTTTTTTTTTTGCTTGGTGGCCTCCAATGCTTTTTCTTGTAAGAATTTTTTTAAAGATTTTATTGATTGATCTCCTAACATCCAACTCAAGGAAATTAGTAGTTCGGTACGTTGGTGGGATGTGGCGACGTATGTCATATGTGATTTTCCGACGCGATGATGGTAGTAAAACGCACGCTGAATACGAAGAAGGCCGCGGGCTCGATGCCCGGTGAGTTTCATGTGGATGTATGTACTATGTAGGCGCGTCAAGGCCGAAGATGATCCCCACCTTCCACAAAATGCTTTGGCGCCCAAAATGGATTGCGCCGACATATACGGGGGGCGAATTCGAGCACTACCGGGCTTGTGTGCTTGGGATTATCGCGCCCGCATTATCGTGTCGAACACTCATTCAAGTTGCCGCCGTGCCGGAATATGTATGCTCTTGCGACGGTCGCGCAAATTTGATGCACATGCGACGGAGGCAGGAGGTGTCGACGTTCATGTTCAGCGCGTGGCGAGTGTTGCCGTGTTACCCGTTACCCGCGTTGTGGTGCTTGGCTTACTTGCGCATGGTCGAGACGTGTCGAAACCTTTTCCCTCTATTGTCGGAGACTTGTCGAGCGCGTGGACTGTTCTTCTTATTACTTGATACATGCTTGGGGGTCATTGGGTCGTCTTCACTTGATCTCGTTGTACCGGAACCTTGTTCATTATTTGCTATCGACGCACGCGTCAAGCTCGAGACGGCTTATGTTGCCGCCAGTTCCTTGTGGCGGTTAGCCTCCTCAAGCAAAACGCTAGCATAAATCGGTCCAATCTGACGTTGCAAGATGGCAAAAGATGTTGTCGATGAGAGATGTAGTTGAGAGGATGTCTCATTGCTGTACTTTAGCAGTATATGTTTGTAAATGAACAATGGAATTGTTAAATGGTTATGTCACCTCCCTCAACTGCACTGGGCTTAAATAGGTTTCTGCCCATCTAGCTTACGCGTGCTTGCTTCGCTTACGTGTCAAGCGTTAGGGCTTTCCAACCGTCGTCATCTGTCTTGAGACGCGGCTCGTCTAGCATGGAAAATCACGACGCGGCCTATTCTGCATCGGAGAACTCGCTTAGGCGCGTCTTCTAGCTAGTTAGATTAACTGTGCGTATATGTACGTACCGGGAGGTACTGGTCGTACAGTAGCATCAGTACCCTTATGAATATTGCAGTAGCGACGTACCCACGTTTGTACGTCCGTCCGATGGAAAAGCACGAATTGGATTTAGTAACGAGTACCTATACAATGTCCTGCAATGTATTGTTGCAGGATTGTACTCGTCACACTCGTACCCTCCCCCTCTTGACAGATCTTTGAGGCCGCCGCGAGGCAGACCTTTATTGGTCTAAGCTCCTTTACTTAAGCAGTTACTGGGACTCAGGAATGCGCGCTGGATGAGCGTGCATGAAGTAAATGTACGCCTGAGTCTTGGCAAACTTGTGCCATTGGGGCGTCTCCAAGAAATCTTGTAACGCTGTGGTCCGGTGTACTTCGTTCAACCGGTGCCAGACAGGTGGAATGTCGTCATCATTGAAGTGCGTCATGAAGAGCAGATATCTGCCTCGTCGTCCAGGTAGCGACTTGATGCATACAGCAGAGATGTGCGAGACGTCAAACTCCTCGTCATCTCCTTCAGGAACAGTTACCGGGACAGCTGGTCGTAGCGTAGCGGTAGAACAGGGTCGTAAGTTGTTCACATGGAACACATGATGTAAGCGTACTGTCGCTGGAAGTTTCAATCTGTAACTGTGTTTCCCAATTTGCTCCTCCACTGTAAAAGGTCCAAGCTGTTTGTCTTAGAGTTTCCGGTTCGGTTGTCCACGTAGAAAAAGGTTTGATGTGACGACTAACACCTTGTCTCCTCTGGCGAAGTGTGGCGTTGTAGACGGTTCTGTGCGCGCTTGCATCTCATCTTTGTGCAGTTGTAACACTGAGCGTACCAGAGTATGTACGTCTTGTAACACTCCCAATCGTTCTGTTGCGTCTTGCGAAACTGGGATTGAAGGTCGCATGCTGAACAGCAGGTCAGGAGGCTCCTCAGGAGAGAATCCAAAATTAGCTTCGAACGGTGTGTGCTCAATTCCGAGTGCACGAGAGGCGTTGTACGCAAATTCCACTTGTGGTAGTAGAGTCGTCCAATCAGAGCCATCATAGCAACAGAAGCAACGAAGAGGCTGCTGAAATGTGTTGTTCTCTCGCTCAGTTAGTCCGTCTGATTATGGATGTCGACTGGAAGACATGTTGAGGCGCGTCCCAAGGCGTCGCCAAAGAGTCTGCCAGAAGGCACTGAATTTCGGGTCGCGATCACTAACCAGCACACGGGGTAGTCCATGTAAGCGGTAGACTCCCTGCAAAGACAAAGTTGCAGTTTCTTCGGCAGTAACAGTTTCTGTACACGGCAGAAAATGGGCCATTCGAGTTAGATGGTCTACTACAATTGGCACAATGTTAAAGCCATTGCTCTCAAGTAAGTGTGTCAAGTAGTCAAGACCAACTGTGTGCCACGGTCTGGGTGGAACAGGTAGTGGGTAAAGAGTCGCAGCCATTTGCGGTCGAATCTTCGCTCGTCGACACACGACGCAACGTTCACTAAAGTCTTTCACATCTTGGCGAATTCGTGTCCACCAGAATCTATCGAGTGCTTTAGCAAGAGTGCTAGCGACTCCTCTGTGACCAGCTGGCGAACTTTCGTGCAGCTCTGTGATCAATCTCAGTCGGAGCTCAGAGTTCTGTGGAATACAGAGGCGATCGAGGCGCCAAAAATATCCATCTCTGGCTTCAATCCGGCTGTCTTTCGTCCACTAGCCCTCGTCCCCATAAAACGAGTCTTGGGAGTACCCCTCGCGAATGAGATCAGCGAACTTAGGCCTCAGCTGTAACGCGTTAACAATCAATAAATTTAACTATGCGTCGTCAAATAGCAGTTGGGACTTCCGTCGTAATTCTCGATCTGACGTAATCTCGCCATCCCAAAATAATGGAACTGTGGCCTGAGGTACGAAGTTTGGACGCCGGCTTAACGGGTCGGCTTCGTTCAGAGCTCCCTTGCGATATGCAAGTGTCATCGAGCCCACAAACGGTTGCAAATCCCGCAGGTATCGTGCTTGCCGCTTGTTCAACATGTTGTTCGGTTGCCGGAGCAGATGTCGCAGTGTGTCGTGGTTTGTTACGACAAGGAACTAAGAGCATCCTTCAAGATAGCACCTCCAATGCTTGACAGCTTCGCATACGGCCAAAGCTTCTAAGTCGTACGCAGAGTAAGTGTTACCACGCTCAGCTGGATTCAGCTTACGCGCCCAGTAAGAGAATGGTTGAAGACCTCCTCCTTGGTCTTGCGACATGACTGCTGCAATCCCCACTGTTGAAGCACCTGTAGCCACTGAGAACGTCGCGTCCGAGCCGACCTCCGGAAGGATCAAGCATGGCGCGGAAATGAGCCGTAACTTGAGAGTCTCAAAGGCTTCCAAACAGGCAGGCGTCAGCGTAACCTTCTGCGGCTGGGACTTCCGCAGTAAGTCCGTCAATGGAGCCGTAAGGTCGCTAAAATGATGTATAAATCTGGCATAGAAGTTGCAGAACTGTACGAAACTGCGAACCTCCTTCTGCGTCTTGGGCAATGGCCAGTATGCAACGGCCTCGACTTTCTTTGTGGAAACCGAAATTTTACCAGCATACACAGTATAGCCCAGGTACTCCATCTCTTGAAGACCGAAGAAGCATTTCTTTTAAGGCGTAACTTCAAGCCCTCCTCCTAAAAGCGTTGTAAAACGAGACGCAGGTGCTCCAGGTGTTCCTCCAGAGTTCGACTGTAAATACAGACGTCGTCGAGGTAGACCGTAACGAACTTGTGTAAAAAGTCGCGAAGCATGTCATTCATCATCCGCTGAAATGTTGCCGGCGCGTTGCACAGTCCAAACGGCATGGCGACCCATTCCATTAAGCCATCAAGGGTTTGAAACGCCGTCTTGTGGATGTCCTTGTCACGCACTCGAACTTGCAATAAGCCAGAGGCGAGGTCGAGGTGGGTCCGTGGGTGTAAAAGTTCGCGTCTTTAAGTCTGTCCATTGTGTGGTCCACACGCGGAAGTGGGTAAGCATCTTTACGCGTAACCTCATTAAGGCCACGGTAGTCAATACATAGACGTAGCGAGCCATCAGCTTTACGCACAAAAAGAATTGGCGAGCCGAACTCACTGTAGCTGGGACGAATCAATCCAGCTTCCAATGCGTCTTTGAGCTGTCGATTGAGCTCAACGCGCTCTGCAGGTGACAATTTGTTCAACCGTTGACATGCGGAGAGTCGACTGGTTGCAGTAACTCCGGAAAGTCATCGTAGAGTAACGACCGGAAGTTGTCACGTTATTTTGAGGTTAACTCCTCTCCAGTGTGAAAGTTAGTGGGTTGATCAGCGGCTGGCGTAAGGTCAATGACGTAAAATTCCACATTACGTCCCCTGCTGTGGCGCGTCTTGCGCATGAGTTTCTGGACCTTAGTAGATGACATGAGTAGACACTCAGGGCGTCGTTCCTCGAGCGTAGTGTCCACACCTGTGCCGTCCATCAGAGTAAAAACCATGGTTGTACCAAATTGTAAAGATGCATGTTCGTCAGCAAGCCATGGTAAACCGAGGATTGAATCAGCGGCACGTAAATCACGTAAGACGTAAAAAGTCCGGTGAAATTCGTGTCGAGCCAGCTCAAAAGTAACGTCACAGACTGTTGAAGAAGTCACTCGTTGTCCGTTGGCGAGTCGAACAGGGGTCTTTGTCACAAACTTTCGAGTCTGTAAAGCAAAGCGTCGTACGAAGTCCTCAGATACAAAATCAAGCGTCGCAGCGCAGTCCACTAATCCAGAAATTTGGTGTCCGCCTTCAAGAGTTTTCACAGTCAGCTCAGTTCGAATTAACGGGCGAGTTTCCGTGAGGTCAGTCAGTAGGGCTATAGCTGGCGTAGGAAATTGTTGTATTGTAGCGATGGACTGTTTTGTGTCGCCAGGAGGTACATGTACCGAGGGGTGTTGATCAGATTATGTAGATGTTGTCGAGTCGTAAAACGCACAATCTGCGTCGACTAACCACAGTTGTACATGCCAAGGAGATGGAGCAACCACCTCCTGTTGCGTTGGGTTCTCCAGTGACTGGCGAGTAAAACGTTGTGTCTTCGTTGGGAATTCTTGGTAGAGTTTCTAGTACTTGGTCATCTGAGCAAATTTCGCCCACTTTGGTAACGCAAAAACTGCCATCGTAGATGTCGGAGATGTTCGACGAAAATCCTCAAAACGCTGTACAATCCGTTCAGCCAACTCCCAGGGTGGATTGATGAACACCCGTTAACCTGTCAAATCCCTCTCAAGAATCGAGTCACTCGGCGAACAGTGAGGTAAGTCACCGTGCGAGTTCAAACCTTCATCATCTGCACATCCCTCCAATGTGAAATTGAATCGTGCATGCAGAGGGTCCAAAACATAGTCCACCATTTTCCAACCAATTGAACGTCTGGTTACATGTTTACGACTCCGTCTCTGCTTTGTCTCACGACGACGACCTGCTACTAGAGTTGCAGGTGTCGCGACTGTAGTCGATGGAGGTGTCGAAGGTGAGTCGACGACCTCTGTCGCTAACAATGTTGCAGAACGAACAGTAGATGTAGCCGGCTGCTCCAGTTCGCTAGTAGAACAGCCTTGCCACCATCATTGCTTCTTAGACTGTGGTGGTTCCATAGTAGGTGCCTTGCCCTTCCATTCCGGGCACTGAAACAGTCGGTGTCCTTTCTTGTGGCACTTGAAGCAGAGTCCCTCCTCCATGTGCCTCTTGCGCTCCTCATGGGTCATTGCATTAGCGAGTGTGTTGAAGTCAACACGGCCAGTGTTTGAAGATGGTTGACCACGGCCACCACCGTTGCCTCCACGTCCTCGACCACGGCCTCGGCCACGGCCACCACCATTGCGCTTCGAGATCTTAGAAGCTTCGACGAGTGGGTCGTCAAAGTTGCGCTTGCGTGTTGGTTGAGCAGACGGGCTAGCTGAAGACCGCATGCTATCGAGTTCCGGCGAATCTGTTACGACGTCGTTCAGAAAACTGTGTAGCTCCACCAGAGTGATATTGTAACCCTTTTGCGACCGGTGTGACTTAGCTTGGGTCTTTGGGGAAAAGTTAGCTAGGCCATCGATGAAGCGTACGCACTGTACATCGGCTGTAAGGTTTTGACGAGACCGACGTAAGAAGTCATTGAACTGCTTGACGTAGACGGCGTAACTCATCATGTTGCTTTGCGTAAGGTTCAGTAGAGCATTAATCGCGTCATCTTGGATGTTAGGGAGAAACGTAGTCTTGCGTAACTCCGCGACAAGCTGGTCATACGTAGATGGAATAGCAGCCTGAACTTTCCGATTCACGGTAAATTGCCGTGCTTTGGATTCCGTGATCCTCTTGTCACTCTTGCCCTTTTGTTTCCCCTCCCACTTTCCCTGTCCGTGCTCATCTTGTTCTTCTTGTAATCAATTATTTTATTATTCTGCTGACACAATCGAAAGAAGAAAAACAAAAAACTATTATAATTGCTTACAGAAGCGATGAGAAGCCACCAAGAAAACTGATACCTTATATTCAAGTATTTGTACCCGTACCTGTAGTTCATCGCATCGTCGTCCGCCACGATACGTTCAAATCTTGCGCGTAGTCGATAAACGATTTATTAACTACAGCCAAAATTACAGATCATCGCAGATCTGAGTCTTGGATACACACCGAATCTACGCACGGCGATCCGCGGCCGCGGTGTGGCACTTTCGTACAATGGAAACGAACGGCTCACAGCACACCTCTGGGCTAACCGGGATTGAACGAGGCGCCTCGACCAGCCACCCTGCTTGGGTTTGTCGGGTTTCACTGACAAAACACCAGCGTTGAGAGAGCTATACCTGGTTGAGCGCGTTAGCTGTGGTTGTTGCTCGTTAGTTGTTGCAGTTGTCTGCTCCTGAGCCTGAACCAGGGTTCGAGGCGTTTTATCCAGCACGCCTCCGCTTTTGTACCTCGCTTACTCCGCCCGCAGTTCTTCTGTTATTGTCATGGTCGCCATTCCGTTCGCATGCCCCATTCAAGCTGTCGCTATCAACCGAAATGGGCTGGGCGTGAAGGAGTTGCGGATTGAGAGCTCTCTAGTGATGGGGCGAGCAGACTAGATACGGGGCGGGTCACTCGTGGAGAGCGCTTTTGGAGTTTACCACCGATAACGTTGCGAGTCCTTCAGTATTCCGGGAGCTACACGTATCCTTGTAAGCGGATAAAAAGCTGTATATATAACAGCATCTGACGCATCATGGCGGTCAGGGCAGCTTTGTCCCGTGAAAGTGCGACCGAGGCGCAGCATTGTCCAGGTAGCCGTATTCGCTCCCCGAATCTTGACTCGACTTCTCGGAGCCTGGGGAAGACGCATCACTCGGGTCGGTCGTCTGCTGGGGTCGTGACACTCGGAGTGTCGCCAGCGGCCGGCAAGCTCTCGACTCGGCGTCCGTGCCTCAACGGCAAGGTAAGAGTGGAAGGGGTTACCCGGTTTGGACGCATATTTCGCTCTTGTTCAGTGATGGACAGGAATTTCTGGAAAGAGCATACCGCGGGCCTCTCGTCTGAGTTCCCTTTGATTAGTTGTTCTTGTTTTCCGAGGGTTGTCTTTTTTGCGCTGCTGGTTATTTCTCAGGTACTTTAGGACAGCGCCTCGCACCTCCTATTTTCGGCACCGTTTTTGTTTTATTTGAAATATTTTATCCATTGTTTCTCTCCCCCCCCCCTTGCAAAGGTTCCTCCTCATGTGTATTTAATCATGATGATGTTTTGCTGAAGAGCGGGGTTTCGAGAGACAACTCGCACATCAGTATCGTACGGTAAACCTTTTACTCTTTTCTGAGCGGTTTGTGTTGTTGTTTGGGTTTTATTTACTTTCTACAGAAGCCCGTGGGAGCTTTTGGAGGGAACGGTGGCAGCGGCGGCTGGGGTGGGGGTGGTGGGGGTGGCGGTGGCGGGGACGACGGTCACGGTCCCGAGGGCGATGAGGGCGGGAGCCCGTCAAAGGCCGGCCTCTCCGCCGCGGGGACGGTTGCACTCGTGCAGCGGAGCCGAGATGTGATCAACCAGTTGAAGGCCTCTTTGCTGGACAGCAGTGCCACCGCTGCTTCAGCAATGCAGCAGGCTGGGATGTACGCGCCCCTGTTGGCCTCCTCGGACATGGCGGAGCAACTGGGCAACCTGCCCTCCGTCCTAGAGGAAAGAGCACCAGTTCGTTCTAGGGTTATGGCAAACCCTGGAAAAAACCTAAGCCCCCGGAGCTGCGAGCTCCAGGCCAAGCTTGGCGTGGCGATGGATCATGTGCAGGAGGAGGTGGCGGAGCTGTACTCTCAGATGGATGTCGCCAGTCCAGGGAAGCATCAGCAGCAGTATCGGTCCAAGACGGCGGAGGTGGCGGACTGTATGGACGCGTATGAGAGGGTGCTGGCGGAGGACGAGGCGGCGGTGAAGGATGGCGCGAAGAGCGTGGAGCTGTCTGCTGCGGAGCTGCGTGAGCTTCTGGCGCAGCTGAGCTCCGCGAAGGCGGACTCGGCGCGCAATGCGGGCCTCGTGAAGGAGCTAGGCGCGGAGGTGTCGATGCTGAGGGAGGGGATGAGCGGGCGGATGGGTGTGCTGGATGACATCTGCAACAAGGAGCAAATCCTCGAGGCTGACCTCGCCCATCTTGTCGCCGAGGTGCCCTCCCGCTTCTCACTAACACGCCCGTTCTCCCGCCAATGTCAATCCAATCAGTTTTACTCTGTCGCCTTTTATGTTATCCAACCCCCTTGCGCTCCCTCGTTTGCATATTATTCTGATGCTTACAATGCTCTTACCTCTCACAGTCACTCCTCTCTTTTTGCTCTCCATCCTCTGCCACTCCCTGCTCTGATAGACACCTCCTCTCTTTTTGCTCTCTATCCTCTCCCCCTCCCTCCTCTGATAGACACGTAATCTCTTTTGCTCTCCATCCTCACCCACCTTCTCCTCTGATAGACACGTACAGCTGTCCGCTCTCGTGCACGTTTCAATCGTTCCGTAATTCACACCTTCTTTTTACACCCTACTATTGCCTAAATAATCCCCTCCTTCCAGTTTGCATTTTTTTTTTCTGGTGTTTACCCCTTTCACTCACCTCCCATCGCCTCCTCATCTCTCTCTACTAGTCTGCTTTTTTATCCGCTTTCTCTCACACTCTTCCTTCTCCTTCACCCTGTCGCTATATGAATGTCCTCGGCTAGCTTCCCTCCGCATCTTCCCCAAGTCCAACTATCTTTCCGATGTCGCCCTCTCATGCATTGTGTTTTAAAACCTTTTTGGCCCTTTTTCAACTGACTTTCTATCATTACCCCCTTTGTACTTATTTTATTTCGCCCCTGGCCCGCCTCCACCTCCCCCATTTATGAGCATCTATCGATCCTTCTCCCCCTTCTCATTTCTTCCATACTCTATCCTATCTTTGTGTTCCTCTCTGCTCCGCAACCCCCCCCCCCCCCCCCCCCCCCCTCCCTGTCAGGTTTACTTCTTGTCTTCCCCTCCCCATCGTGTTCAAGTGCTCTGCGCCATACCTTACTGTTTATATTTCCCTCTCCGTATCTTTCCATCTCTTTCGTCGTGTCCGTCCACTTTCTTTTGGTGCAATTACACTCTCCTTTTCTCTGTCCACATTTTACCGTCTAATTATAATATCTTACCCCTGTTTATTTTTG
The DNA here is from genome assembly GCA_026401115.1 of Tetraselmis chui. Lineage (NCBI taxonomy): Eukaryota > Viridiplantae > Chlorophyta > Chlorodendrophyceae > Chlorodendrales > Chlorodendraceae > Tetraselmis > Tetraselmis chui. The sequence continues at coordinate 276,198 of JAPMLY010000017.1, forward strand.
TTATTTCTACGCTCCTCTCCTGTGTCACTCTCTTGTTGCGCAGTCTACTCTTCTTGATGGCATCTTTCTAACCCTAATCAACCTTGCCAATACGCAGCCCCCCCTCCCCCCAAAAAATAAAAATAAAAAAGAGGGAGAGAGAGAGAGAGAGAGAGAGAGAAGAAATTTAAATGATGACGATCAACATTCTGTTGTCATATATGTGTAGTCCGTTTTTATTTGATTACTCCTTTCGAAATGTTGATAAGAGGCCACGTCCCCTTGTGAATTGGTGTCAACGAATTGGCTTCAGGTTGCCCACAACAAACACTACCCGGTCATCTTCGCCTGCTGAGTGTCAATTCCCTCCCTTCCTTCGTCCCGGGCGATTCTAGTTATATTGCTCCATGGGGATGTGGTCCTCGTGTGCTTGTCTGTTATCCTACCCTATGCACGTGGTTGATGAATTAATCTGTGTTGGGTCGTAAACTTATCGCATCCCTGTTCCACTAATCTTGTAATTGGACGTCGAATGGATTTGTTTGAATTCTGTTGGAATGCGGCTATCCATGCCCTGAATTATAATTCAGTCGGGTACCTCTGTCTGCTTTGCTGTTTATGACTCGATATGCCTCCCTCTTGCGCGCAGTCATTGATGGGGTGTTGATCTGTGGTGGGTTTGGTTAAATAGCTTATTTAGCGTTTTCCAGCTGTGGGGGACTTGTGGGTTTCCCTTGAACCACATTCTTGATGCCTGCTTTGCTTTGGTGGAAGCTAATATGGAATGCTGCTGTGCTGCAGGCGAACACCGCATGCAAGGCCCTGACGCACACTCAACAGCGATACGCAGCGGAAAAGCAGCGCGCGGAGGCTGCAGAGGCGGCGCTCGCTGCGCAGCTCTCCGCGAGCTCAAATTCCGAGGCACAACTTCTGAAGCAAGTGGAACAGATGCAGGCGGAGCTGGCGGCCCAGCGCGATCGTGTCGGGCAGCTGGAGGAGGAGAAGGCGTCCCAATGGTCGTCCTTCAACGAAAACTGCGGCGCCTCCATCTCCTCGTGCGGTGAACACTCTGGAGTCTCCGACGACGACGACACAGTTGCCCCGAGCAGGCCTTTGGGCCGCGGCTTGAGGCGTCGTGACTCCGCCACGTCGCTCTCTTACGGCGACCTCGCGAGCCTGTCTGACAAGATGGGGTCGAGGGGCGGCAGCCCCAACGGCGGCAAACGGAGGGCGCAGATGGCAAAGGCGCGAGAGGTGGAGCAAGATAACAGTACCGAGCTTTCGGCCCTTCGAATGGGCCAAGTCGCGGCGCTGTCTGAGCTGCACGCCGAGATGACCGGCGTTGTGAGTGGCCTGGAGCGCACGACAGCCAAGCTGATGGCAGCGGAGGGCCGTATCCTGGAACTGCAGCAGGTGCGCTGGTCGACGACTTTTCTTTCTCCGCGTCTTACAGTTTCTATTTTATGTATCCTGTCAGATTGGTTTCGCGCATCGCTGTCGGTTTTCGTTGTCGTGTCCGCGCTAAATGCATACAGTGAATTCAAGGGCCATATGTGCGATTCACCTCTGTGAAGTTGCTTTTAAGCGTATGTATAAATAATTTATTCAGCCTTTGTTTGGCCCTCCAAAGCCCAAGTATGGCCTGTTTTCAGATTTCGGATCTAGACTTGATCCTATATTATCGTGTTCATGCTTGATTATAAAAAATATGCGATGATTACGATCATTTTGACCCTTTGCGCACATGTATCCCCTGTTCAATTTCTGTGCAGAATAGTCATCGCGAATACTTTCATCTGATGCGGTATTATCTTAGTGCTGCTCCTTCATTTCATGAGGAAATCGGAAGGCTGTCGAGCTGGTTCTATACTTATTTTGCTTGCGGCTTTGTCGATTAGGACACAAAGCAGGGCGGCCCATCCGCCGAGGAGGTGCAGGCGGAGCTGGTGGCAGCGTCCAGCTGGCTGGAGGAGACGTCTGCCCAGCTGGGGCGTGCCAATGCGGGCATGGCGGCGCTGTCGAACGAGAAGGCAACCCTGGAGGCGCGCGTGGCGTCGATGGAGGCCAACGAGGCCACTTTCCATCGTGCGATGGAGGCCGAGCTTCAGGAGCAGTTACGTGAGCGGGAGGCATGGATGGAAGAGCTGGCGGTGGAGCTGGCGCGTGTGCGGGCGGAGCAGGCCGCGGAGGCGGAGGGGGCGAAAGGGAAGGTGCAGGGGGAGCTGGGCTGCGCTGTGGATTGGCTGGAGGAGACGGCAAGCGAGCTGGCAGCCGCGCAAGGGAGGGTGGCTGAGTTGGAGGCCGAGGCGGAGGGTCTTCGAGTCGAGCTGCAGAAGTACCAGTCTGGTGTGAAAGAGGTGTCGACTGAGATTCCGGATGGGAGTAAGACAGCGGTGGATGGGACGCGTGCGATGCGTGTGGTGTACCAGTCGGCGATGAACGGACTTCGGGTGGAGCTGATGAACAAGGCGAAGCTGATGGGGGAGCTGATGGAGGAGGCTGCGAGGGCGGAGGAGAGTGGAGGCAGCTCTGCGGCTGCGGAGGAGGCGGCTGCCTCGCGGGCGGAGCTGCGTACATCGATGGTGTGGCTGGAAGAGACGGCGGGGCAGTTGGCGACCGCCATGAGTGAGCTGGAGGCTGCGAATGAAGCGCGCAATGATCAGGTAACAGACCCCTCCCCCCTCGAACTCAGCTTTCTCCATCCCCTCTCTCTCTCTCTCTCTCTCTCTCTCTCTCTCTCTCTCTCTCTCTCTCTCTCTCTCTCTCTGAGACACACACGGAGGGACAAACACGCACGCAATTGTCCATTTTGACGGTATTGGATTTTTGTTGTGGAGAATCTGATTGATGCTTGTGTATATGGTTCAGTTAATTTTGGGGTTTGGTATTTTTCGCTGCGTTTTGGCTTTGTTGTGTTGGTTGCTCTGCTGACCTGGTGGGTCGTGATGATGTGTAGGAGTGCTGGCAGGCGCGCGCGGGACGTAAGCTGGAGATGCTGAGTGCTGTCAAGGCTGAGCTGAAGGAGAAGAACGCGCAGGTGACGGAGCTTATGGCCGCGGTGGAGCGTCTGCGGGGTGCGAAGGGCGAGCTAGAGGAGGAACTGGAGGAGGTGCAAGGGGTATCAGACCTGGCGCTGGCGTGCCTCGAGGAGACGGCCGCGGAGCTAGAGGCAACGAAGACAGCGAAGGAGGCGCTCGAGTTTGAGGTGGGCGCGAAGGGGGCTGAGGTGGAAAGGCTCCGTCGCTCGGTGGCATCGTATGTGGCCATGGGAGCGAAGACGGCGATGGACAGTGAGGCGGCGGAGGAGAAGCGCGCGGCTGAGGCGGCGGCGAAGGAGGCCAGTCTGACTCGACAGCTCGGCGCGGCGCGCGTTGCGCTGCGGCAGCTCAAATCCCGGCAGGCGTGGATGAGTGAGAAGGTTACGGGACTGGAGGCCAAGCATGCCGGCGTGTGTCGTCAAAAGGCGGCGCTGGAGGTTCAGATGGCGGAAATGGCTGTGGCGTTTGAGCGGAAATCGGCGGAATCGATGGAGGCCGAGGTTGGGGCGGTGTTGGAGGCGCTGGTGATGGAGTGCGAGGCGGCGGTTGGTCAGCGGGAGGCGGTCGTGGCCGTCGAGGCGAAGAAGGCCGCAGAGGCGATGGTGGTGACGTTGGAGGCGCAGCATCGTGCGAGGGAGACGGAATTTGTGGCGGCTGATCGCGCGATGGCGGGGCTGAGGGCTGAGGTGGAGGCGCGGGAGGATGAGATGGAGGTCCTTGTGGCGGAGGTGGAGAGGTTGCGGCGGACGAGCGTCGCGGTGGAGGTCAAGCCGACGGAGGTGCAAGAGCTGTCGAACGCGCTGGTTTGGTTGGAGCGTACCGCGGACCAGTTAGCGGGCGCCAACGCTAAGATTTCGGCGCTGCAGGCGGACAAGCGCGCACTGGAGGCGATGGTTGCGCAGGGTGTGGCGCAGCCGGCCGTTTGCTGAGTCGTGTGTGTTGTGCGAGAAGTGCGTCCGCCGTCCATTGTGTCGAGAAGTGACTACCATCCATGAATTGAGTATCCAAGCTGCGTAATGTATTACTACTATAGACAACTAAATGGTCCCCCTTCCCGCTGCGGCTAGCAAGTAGAGTGAGCGAGAGGGGAGGCCACAGATGGCAGAGATGTGGTGCCTGTGGTAAAGAAATAAAACTATCACAAAAAGCAGCGAGAGCGGTGCTGCTCTATTTGTTTTTACTTGCTTTGTTTTTCAGTTTTGTTCTTTTGCTTTCAGCGACCTGAAACCACTTTGGCGAGCAGCGACGGGGGGGATCACCCCCATCCTTGCTGCATCTTGTAAATCTTCCTACGTACGGTTAACTGAGTCCCAGTCTGTTCATCGGGTTCCACTCGTGTAGCGTACTGTGGAGGTTTTTGCTGTGGGGCTCGACCAGACTGGTTGACGATCGATTTTTACACTGAACGCATTTCGTCGACACTTCTATGTTTGCCTGGGATGAGAATTTTATGCATCGGTACTTGGCGAGTGAAGGCACAGCAAAGTGATTGCCAAATGATTCTAACTCTGCCAGCGCCACAACATATCTGTTCATTGCAGACACAGCAGTGGGATTGGATGGACAAGTTTTAGGTACATTGGTGCATAGACAATGAGAAGATCCCCGCAGAGGTCACGTAAAACATACGTGTTCGACCACGTCCTTGTGTAACCGCACTCGATTTTTCAGCAACATGCAGTTGGTCACTCTCGGTGCAAGTAGAACCGGGACCTTCTGTCGGTTTGGCACTGGCAAAGATTCAGTCGTGGGTTGGCGATAGCATGGAGGCCGTATCGAGGATGCCCTGTCTCCCATGACCACTCGGCGCAGGGCATTGGTGTGACAAAAAGTGCCTTTAAATTGCATTCGTTGCCCATCAGGTAAATAGTACATGGGTGCTGCAGATGAGATGCTCGGATGCACGTGCCGATTCCTTCCCCATACCTACTCAGATTCCACTGCTGCCTGCTCTTGAATTTATGAATATGGCAGGTGCGTGCGCAGACTCGCATACCATACCGTTAGCTGCTGGATGCTGCGATCAGGAAGAGACATGACGCACGAATGTCCTGTAAATAAGCTACAAAATGCATTGAATGACATCGAATGACACCTTGACATGGCCCAACATTTGACGGAGTTAGTGAAATGATCTGAGACGGCGGAGTCCCATTTCGTGATTGCAACCCCCCTCTGCTCATCGCCATGTCTTACGTCTCATCGCCATGCACGTGGCTGTCACTCTTACCTACCTCTACACTCAATTCTCAGAAAATTCCATTTGCATTTTCAAAGTGGCGCATCAGATCGGGGCGAAGCGCTGCTCCGAGACCTGACAATTAGTTATTCTCGTATTGGACAGTGGTCATGAATAAAACTGGACCGTCGGTTGTCCTTCATGCTACAAAACTGCCGCGCGCACTGCGAACTAGGATTACAAAGCGCTCGAGCATTATCACGGAAAGACCGCACACGGGTTTCCAAGTCACCTTCGCTAACGTCAATGGGACATAACGGCATGCGTACACCTTCGCGCAATCAAGATCACGACGATCGTCACAAAGCGCTACTACAGAGACACACATTCGTGCCCTAAGCCCAAACGGACGCACAAAAACTATCACTTAAAAAAGTGTGAGAAGTTTTTCGTGAATCCAAACCGTCACTTCGGCTAGGAAACTTAAACTGAAGTGACGGTTTTACCCGTCACAAGCAAAGAACCCTCGCCGCCAGCGTCGCCTGGTCCGGGGCGGCTATCCAGGTACGCTTTGACGGCTGGAAGTTCAGCAAACGCACCGTAGAATTTCTGAAGCTTTCCACCGTGCTCGCTCAGCGTTTTCCCGCCGTCGATGGTGCACAACAGGTCGAGCAGGTGGAAGACACCCATGTCCGCGTAAGACGGCAGCTCCCCGCCGAAAAACGGCCCCTCGCCCAGATCCTTCTCCAGGGAAGCTAGAGCCTTCAAAAGCGCCGGCCTTGCGGCCAGAAATTTTTCTTCTCCCTTCTCAGCTGGGAAAAAGCAGAGGATGGGGTTGAGCATAGACAGGGAGGGGAGAGCCTCGCAGCAGTACTCCTTATCGGTGGCGTCGTAGTATGCCCATACCGCTGCCGCCTTCTCCTTAGCAGAGGGATCTGAGGGCATCAGAGGAGGCCCAGCAATTTCTGCGAGATGAACCGCGATATCACCGGTCTCGGGCATCATGCTGCCGTCCTGCTTCTTGAGCACGGGCAACTACAAGCACAGCACACGGTTCGTCTCCAGCTGAGTCCACGGTCTAAAATATTGACGAAATATTACTTCGCACCGACCGCTCGGCAACTCCGCGATGCGAATCAAAATAGCGATGTCGACAGCAAAAGGAAAGCATGCAATATAGTGATAAAAACACATCAAACACGGGTACCAACCTGCTGCTTTCCTTCTTTGTTAGTCGGCATTGTCGGCTTCAGAGCGGGCCAGTCCGCCATCGGGACGTCAACTCTCTTCAACGGCACCTTGCCATACGCAGAGATCATGTTAAGCGCTTCCGCGCGCGCACGAAGGGGCAAATACAGAAGCTCCATTGCTATGAATTACTGTGGGAGGAGTGCTTCGAAGAAGCCCGAATTGGGCCTTGACTTATCGTTTGATGGAACTAAGCAGCGTCGTCAGTTAGGTCTTGTCAAGCCGGGGGGGGGGGGGGGGGGGGGGGGGGGGGATATAAATTGTGTCTCGCGTCGTGCACTGACAGAAACTCTTGCTATACTTGATCCGCAACTTGTGGCGGCTGTTAAGGACGCTCGCAAGTACATCGGCAGGGTCCTGATGCTTAATTAAGGCGAACCTCTTTATAAATGACAGGCTATCAAGATTTTATAGATATCACGTGTTCCTCGCAATGATGACTCCCAGTACCTGTACTTGTACTTTTTGTTTGGTGATTTCCACTGCTTTTTCCTGTAAGACGACGCGACGCTCTGCGACGATGGGTTGGACACACACACACACTGGGCATAGTATTATCTAGCTATCTGTAGCAGGAGGGCGGCAGTGCTGATGCTGTGGCATGCCTTAATGTTCCTCGGGCTCAGGCTTGCTGTGGGGTTTTTTCCTCATTGCACTTGTTTGCGTGGTGGTTTCCACTAATGCCTTTAAATAGATTGGTTACAAGAAGAACAAGATGAGCACGGACAGGGAAAGTGGGAGGGGAAACAAAAGGGCAAGAGTGACAAGAGGATCACGGAATCCAAAGCACGGCAAAAGGAAAGCGCTACATTGTGCACAAACCTAGCAGATTAAACTAAGGAAACTCCAAGGCCACGCCGAGAATGCAACACGTGGAGGCGACAAGCGGCGCCTCACGCGCCGCTCGAGGAAGCACGGGGACGCTTGCGGCCCATGGCGCGGGTGAAGAGCGCCGTGGCAGGAGAAGGCATCCCAGCCGAGAAAGAAGCGGCCTCCGCGCCGTCCGCAGCGGCGGACAAACCGCGCAAGACTTTGTCCGCGTGAGCAACATGGACGGCGAGAGAGACCCTTCGACGCCAAGAGGCCAACAACTTGCCCACATGCATCCCTTTAGATGCGGCTGCCTCCTTGGCTAGCTCCGTCAAGAAAGCCGTGGCGTGGCCGCCGAGAGTACCAAATTCCGTGACAGCAAAGGGAATGAAACGGATGTCGGGCCGACTCCTCACCCTTTCGGAGTACTTCTCGAACTTGGTCTTCTCAGCACGGCGGAGAGCGACTTCGGGTGACGGGGGGCTAGAAACGCCGAACAAACCGGAAACCACGGCATCAAGGGCAAGTTTTGAGCCTCGGATGCCGTGATAGTGCAAGACACCCACATCCGCGGGGAGACCGTCGTTGCCGTTGGGGAGTTTAACTAACATCGTGGGATCCGTGAGAACCTCGACGCCAATCCCGAGTGCGCCACGAACCTCGGAGATGATTTCTGCAAGGGCCGTCACTAACCAAGAGTGAGCGGTGTGGACCGAAGCATCTTCGCCCCATCGAGCCAAATGTTCCGCAAAAGCAGTGGCCCACGCATCGTCCGACATGTTAACACCCGCCGACGAGAACGCACCCCGCATAGCTTGAACCGAGAAATGGCAAGAAGCACAAGCAGTGGGGGAGCGAAGAGTAGAGAGGATGCGGGATGGGGGTAGGATGCGACAGATGAATATGCGACAGACCGCGACGCGGAAAACTGCGTCGTAGTGCTCAGGGAACTTGTCACGGAGCTCGCCCATGCGACCGGAAGTAGGCGGGTCCGAAGCCAAAAACGCAAGGGCGCCGTGGCCGAGACGAGATGCAAATGCGATGACACATGTGGAGCGCAAGAGGCACATGGAGGAGGGACTCTGTTTCAAGTGCCACAAGAAGGGACACCGACTGTTTCAGTGCCTTGAACTGAAGGGCAAGGCAATTGAAATTGAAATTGAAATTGTTTACAACATGTACCGTATGCGCCGGTTTTTCACCAAAAAGCCGTATGCGCCGGCTGCTGTCTCTGGGCCCTCCCAACTATGCCATACAGGGAACTTACAAGTCAGGGCTAGACCGTGAACCTCCTATGTCCAACCTCTCCAAGGGTGTTCGGGGGTTTTACTCCCCCCCGGGGAGGGTCTGATGCGGGGTGATGGTGGTGTGCATTCAGGGGCGTGCGAAGGGGCAATGTGCGGAGGCGCGGCGGGAGGTCGTGCGGGATTTGATGCGGTATATGAGGAGGAGGTGATGCAGCCATTGGACAGTATGCGTATGGAGTTGTGCAAGGATGCGAGACGTGTCGAGGCGTGCTTTGGAGACGAGTTTATCAGGAGGGTCGGTTCGGGCGGTGAGTAGGGAGGTGAGACTCGTGATGGTGGAGGAGTGCGTTGTACCTGTGCGGCTCATGACGATGGGAAGGATGTCAACCGCTGTGCCTGGCCAGTGGCTGCGGATGGCGTTTGCAAGGGGTGTGTATTGGGCACGTATGAGGTTAGCTGTGTGGGAGAGGTTCTTATCTGTGCAGTACTTCCATTCCCCTATCTGAATCTTTTTTATGGATGCGTAACGTCGGCGACCATTTGAGTGACCCACGAATCGAGGTTCGAGGATGCGGATGAAGTCGGGTTTGTGTGCGGGATGTCGTAGCGCGGGGGGGAGAATCTCAGGTGGGAGGACGGCGGGACACGAGGTTAGGGAGTCGAGCGAGAGACCTTCGTCAGCAGCAAGGGCAAGGCACCTATGGAAGTGCCACAGTCCAAGAAGCAATGATGGTGACAAGGCTTTTCCACCAGCGAACTGGAGCAGCCGGCTACATCTACTGTTCGTCCTGAAACATTGTTAGCGACAGAGGTCGTCGATTTACCTTCGATATCTCCATCGACTACAGTCGCGACACCTGCAACTTTTGTCGCAGGTCGTCGTCGTCAGACAAAGCAGAGACAGAGTCGTGAACCTGTTACCATACGTTCGATTGATTGGAATCGGGTTGACTCTGTCTTTGACCCTCTGCATGCACAATTCAACTTCACACTTGAGGGATGTGCTGATGTTGAGGGTCTAAACTCCCACGGTGACTTACCTCACTCTTCGCCGAGTGACTCGATTCTTGAGAGGGACTTGACAGGAGTACGGGTGTTTATTAATCCACCCTGGGAGTTGGCTGAACGGATAGCACAACATTTTGAGAATTGTCGTCGAACATCTCCGACATCTACGATGGCTGTTTTTGTGCTACCAAAGTGGGCGAAATTCGCTCAACTCACCAAGCAATGGAAACTCTACCAAGAATTCCCAACGCGAACACAACTTTTCACTCGCCAGTCACTGGAGAACCCAGCGCAACATGAGGTGGTTGCTCCAGCTCCTTGGCATGTACAGCTGTGGTCAATCGATGCCGATTGTGCTTTTTACGACCAGACTTTACCTACAGAATCTGACCAACCCCTATCGGTACATGTACCTCCTCTCGAAGCGGAAGAGTCCAACGCTACGCTGAAACATTTTTCTCCGCGAGCTACAGCCCTACTGAACGACCTCACGGAAGCTCGCCCGTTAATTCGAACCGAGCTCACTGTGAAAACTCCTGAAGGCAGACACCATATTTCTGGCTTGGTGGATTGCGCTGCGACTCTTGACTTCGTATCTTAGGACTTCGTACGACGCTTTGCTTTACATACTCGAAAGTCTGTGACCCAGACACCTGTTCGACTTGCCAACGGACAACGAGTAACTTCTTCAACAGTCTGCAATGTTACTTTTGAGCTGTCTCGACACGAATTTCACCGGACTTTTTACGTCTTACGCGATTTACGTGCTGCTGATTTAATCATGGGTTTACTATGGCTTGATGACGAACATGCCTCTTCACAATTTGGTTCAACCAGGGTTTTTACTCTAATGGATGGCTCAGCAGTGGAGACTACGCTCGAAGAACGACGCCCTGAGTGTCTACTGATGTCATCTACCAAAGTTCAGAAACTCATGCGCAAGACGCGCCGTAGCACGGGACGCAATGCTGAATTTTACGTCATTGAACTTACGCAATCCGCTGACCAACCGACTGACTTTCACATTGGAGAGGAGCTAACAGCATAACAACGTGACAACTTCCGGTCGTTACTCTACGATGACTTCCCGGAGTTACTGCAACCTGTCAACTCTCCGCCTGTAATCCGACAGTGGGATCATCCCATTGAAACAATTGGCCCGATGCGACGTCAACGGCTGAACAAATTGTCTCTTGCAGAGCGCGTTGAGCTAAATCGACAGCTCAAAGACGTAGTGGAGGCTGGTCTGATCCGTCCCAGTTATAGTGAGTTCGGCTCGCCAATTCTTTTTGTGCGTTAAGCTGATGCCTCGCTACGTCTATGCATTGACTACCGTGGCCTTAATGAGGTTACGCGTAAAGATGCTTACCCGCTTCCACGTGTTGACGACACGCTCGATGAGCTTAAGGACGCGAACTTTTACACCCACCTCGACCTCGCCTCTGGCTTCTGGCAAGTTCGAGTGCGTGACAAGGACATCCACAAGACGGCGTTTCATACCCCTTATGGCTTAAGGGAATGGGTCGCCATGCCGTTTGGATTGTGCAATGCGCTAGCTATATTTCAGCGGATAATGAATGACATACTTCGCGACTTTTTACATAAGTTCGTTACTGTCTACCTCGACGACGTTTGTATCTACAATCGAACTCTTGAGGAACACCTGGTACACCTGCGTCTCGTTTTACAACGACTTAAGGAGGAGGGCTTAAAGTTACGCCTTAAGAAATGCTTCTTCGGCCTTCAAGCAATGGAGTATCTGGGCTATACTGTAACAGCTGGTAAAATTTCGGTTTCAACAAAGAAAGTCGAGGCCGTTGCAGACTGGCCAATGCCCACGACGCAGAAGGAGGTTCGCAGTTTCGTACAATTATGCAACTTCTATGCCAGATTTATCCATCATTTCAGTGACCTTACGGCACCATTGACGGACTTACTGCGGAAGTCTCATCCACAGAAGATTACGCTGACGCCTGCTTGTTTGGAAGTCTTTGAGACTCTCAAGTTACGGCTCATTTCCGCGCCATGCTTGATCCTTCCGGAGGTCGGCTCGGATGCGACGTCCACCGTGGCTACACATGCTTCAACAATGGGGATTGCAACAGTCATGTTGCAAGACCAAGGAGGAGGTCTTCAACCAGTCTCTTACTGGGCGCGTAAGCTGAATCCAGCTGAGCGTGGTAACACTTACTCTGCGTACGACTTAGAAGCCTCAGAAGTTCGTCAGATAGTCACAGAGGAGTCGCTAGCACTCTTGCTAAAGCACTCGACAGATTCTGGTGGAAACGACTTCGCCAAGATGTGAAAGATTTTTGTGAGCGCTGCGTCGCATGTCTACGTGCAAAGATTCGACCGCAGATGGCTGCGACTCTTCACCCACTACATGTTCCACCCAGACCGTGGCATATAGTTGGTCTTGACTACTTGACACACTTACCTGAGAACAATGGCTTTAACAATGTGCTGATTGTAGTAGACCATCTAACTCGAATGGACCATTTTCTGCCTTGTAGAGAGAATGTTACTGCCTAAGAAACTGCAACTTTGTTTTTACAGGGAGTCTACCGTTTACATGGACTACCCCGTGTGGTGGTCAGTGATCGCGACCCGAAATTCGTCAGTGCCTTCTGGCAGACACTTTGGCGACGCCTTGGAACGCGCCTTAATATGTCTTTCAGTCGACATCCAGAGACATACGGACTTATTGAGCGAGTGAACAACACATTTCAGGAGCTTCTCCGTTGCTTATGTTGCTATGATGGCTCTGATTGGACGACTCTACTACGACAAGTGGAATTTGCGTACAACGCCTCTCGTGCACTCGGAATTGAACACACACCGTTTGAGGCTAATTTTGGATTCTCTCATGAGGAGCCTCTTGACCTGCTGTTTAGCATGCGACCGTCAATTCCAGTTTCGCAAGACGCAACATAACGGTTAAGATTGTTACATGAAGTACATACCATGGTACGCTCTGTGTTACTGCTACACAAGGATGAGATGCAAGCGCGCACAGAACCGTCTACATCGCCACACTTCGCCAGAGGAGATTAGGTGCCATTCGTCACTACAAACCTTTTTCTGCGTGGACAACCGAATCGGAAGCTCAGAGACAGACAGCTTGGACCTTTTACAGTGGAGGAGCAAATTGGGAAACACAATTACAGATTAAAACTTCCAGCGATAGTACGCTTATATCATGTGTTCCATGTGAACAACTTACGACCCTGTTCTACCGCTCCGCTACGACTAGCTGTCCCGGTGACTGTTCCAGAAGGAGACGATGAGGAGTTTGACGTCTCGCACATCTCTGCTGTGTGCATTAAGTCCCTACCTGGACGACGAGGCAAATATTTGCTCTTCATGACGCACTTCAGTGATGACGACATTCCACATGTTTGGCACCGGTTAAATAAGGTACACCGAACAACAACATTACAAGATTTCTTGGAGACGCCCCAATGGCACACTTTTGCCAAGACTCATGCGTACATCGACTTCATGCACGCTCACCCAACGCGCATTCTTGAGTCCCAATAATTGCTTAAGTAAAGGAGCTTAGACCAATAAAGGTCTGCCTCGCGGCGGCCTCACAGATTTGTCAAGAGGGGGAGGGTACGAGTGTGACGAGTATAGTCCTGCAACAGTACATTGCATGACATTGTACAAGTACTCGTTACTAATTCCAATTCGTGCTTTTCCATCGGACGGACGTACAAATGTGGGTACGTCGCTACTGCAATACTCACAAGGGTACTGATGCATACTGTACGACCAATACCTCTTGGTACGTACAGGTACGCACAGTTAATCTAACTAGCCAAAAGACGCGCCTATGCGAGTTCTCCGATGCAAAACAGGCTGCGTCGTGATTCTCCATGCTAGACGAGCCGCGTCTCTGGACAGATGACGGCGGTTGGAAAGCCCTAACGCCCGACACGTAAGGAAAGCAAGCAGGCGTAAGCTAAATGGGCAGAAACCTATTTAACCCAGAGCAGTAGAGGGAGGTGACATAACCATTTAACAATTCCTTTGTTAACTTACAACATATACTGTTAAAGTACAAGTAGTGAGACATCCTCTCAACATCTCTCATCGACAACATCATCTTGCCATCTTGCAACGCGAGAACTAAACATATTAGAACTGATTTGTGCTAGGGATTAGCTTGAGGAGGCTAATCTTGGATGTTCGGGAGAAAAGTAGTCTTCCGCAGTTCCGCGACTTGCTGGTCAAATGTAGACGGGATAGCATCTTGAACTTTCCGATTCAGCCACCAACTATTCAAATGTCCAGAGAACTATGAAATAACCCAGATAACTGAGTCGTATGAATCAGCCGTAATGCCTAGCAAGAGAAAGCGCTGAGGTTGCCCCTCAAGCCAATCCTCCAAGTTACGGGCATTATCACTTGACTGAAACGGGGAGTTAATCGCAGCCTTGCGTTGAGTCTCCGTAAGGGTCACGGGTAAGCCAGCCAAGTTACTCGTAGGCATGGGCGTTCCCACACGTAAATCAGTCGGTGTTTCACCACACAACAGATTAATGTAACCACGAATGAGCAGCCAGACAGGACCTGAATCGACCGAAGAAAACCGGGGGTACATGAAGAACTGCCTCGGAATGGTCGTGTCGTTATGAAAGAGTGCCTGAGACGTATAGACTGCACGACGAAAAGTCTCCCATTGAGTCACGTAACCGAAGTGAAGTAACTCGCTTTTATGCTTCATAGCAGGAAGTAACCCCGTCTTGGCGGGCGTAAGATTCAGACCACCGATATCAAGTGTTTCCGGGACGACGTAAGAATCATCCGGATTAATTGTCGACTGAGCCGTAACAACCTGCTCGAGCTGAGCAGGAGTACGTAAGTGGGTCGTAACGTACGGAACATGAACGGAAGCCGAGTAAACGTAAACGAGTTGTTGTCCTTCAGGTAACGCAACTCGAACACGTGCGTCACTCAACAGCGTCAAATCATCTGAGGTCAAGATAATGCCGGTTTCCTCGTGTAACTCTCGAACGGTAGCATCGAAAGGCTCTTCGTTAGCTGTGACTGAGACAGCCGGGAACCAAGTTTTACCGGTACGAGGCTCGCGTTGTAACACAAGCTTAACGTCAGACAATTTAGTTCCGCCGACGTGAAGTACGACCACCACATAACGTCCGGGTCCAACAGAAGCCATTTCGAGTCAATCAAACAACGTCGAGCAAATCAAATGGTAGCGAAAACGTGCGTCGACCAAAGAGCTCCGAAACCAATGTAGCGGTTAGCCTCCTCAAGCTAAACGCTAGCACAAATCAGTTCTAATATGTTTAGTTCTGGCGTTGCAAGATGGCAAAATGATGTTGTCGATGAGAGATGTTGAGAGGATGTCTCGCCGCTTGTACTTTAGCAATATATGTTGTAAGTGAACAAAGGAATTGTTAAATGGTTCTGTCACCTCCCTCTACTGCACTGGGCTTAAATAGGTTTCTGCCCATTTAGCTTACGCCTGTTTGCTTCGCTTACGTGTCAGGCGTTAGGGCTTTCCAACCGCCGTCATCTGTCCAGAGACGCGGCTCGTCTAGCATGGAGAATCACGACGCGGCATGTTCCGCTGGCGGAGAACTCGCTTAGGCGCGTCTTCTGGCTAGTTAGATTAAATGTGCGTACTTGTACGTACCATGAGGTAATGGTCGTACAATATGCATATAGTGTGAATATTGCAGTAGCGACGTACCCACGTTTGTACGTCCGTCCGATGGAAAAGCACGAATTGGAATTAGTAACGAGTACTTGTACAATGTCATGCAATGTATTGTTGCAGGATTGTACTCGTCACACAGACTCCGGCCGAGCGCGGTTGGAAAACGTGGGAGCGAGCTTCGCGAAGCGAAGCAAGTTGACACGCTCACTGATGTCGGCTTGTAGCTTTGGAAAGATGTCCGTGGCAAACGCAGAAAGGGGTACGAGATGCCTTTAAATGTTAGCATCATTGAATTAAAAGAAGCACGAGTCGAACACGGTAATTTTTGAACTCCATTTTCTGGTAAAAATCACTGGGTTCTTTTTATTGTTTGATGATAATTACTATCGGTACCATCCGCGAAAGATGGCTAAGATTACCTGTATTAATTATTAATTAGTATAATTAAGTCAGACGACTGTTTTAATTAAATCTAGAGGCTTGCAAAGCTTACTTACATAGGTGACAAAACGCACACCCTAGCGCTTAAGCGTTACTATAAAAACGGTGCGTCTTACCCAGACCTGGAGGTAACCCTCGATGACTGGGGAAACGCTTCGCGCAACGCCCCAAGCCCTACCTTCAGCAAAATTAGCTAGCGGCGACCCTCAAGCCGGTGCAACCCCCGAGCAATGGCACTCTATGCTTTGCGCTCGCCCATGTGGCTCGCGCAATTGCAGTCTCGGCTCTCGTAGTCGAGTAAGGTGTCAGTTTACATCGCCTCATGCACACTCGAGCGTCACGAGACGCTTCCCCACGTTCTAAGTCACCGTTTAACAACATGCAGCATGAGCAGTCTACCTCCGCTCCCGGAGTCGACGCTCTACCATGTGCCCGTGAAAAGCGCATTACCGAACATATTCACTTTCACCCCTCGAACACCCAATTTCTGAGGTTCGGGCGTTTCAACCGCCTTACTTGCACAGCTTCAGCGTTTAGCATGCTCAAATGTACCCGTGAACCAACAAAAGTCCATTCCCCCTTACGCGACCATTGCGGCTGAGGGTGGTAAGGCCGCTCAAGAGCCAGCTATCGACCTACTAAACGACGACTCCGAGCTTCTCGACCCCAAATTCGTTAACTTCTCCGCGTACGGAAAAGTCATTCTTGCCGGCCTAGAACGCCCCCCACGCGACACCGACGAGCCCCGCCTATGGACGCTGACGAACGACACGGCACGTTTCCTTAACGACATGACATCTCAAGCGGGATACGACGAGTACCTACACATAGGCTGCTATGCCTTCTTCGACAGCTTCGCCAACGCAACAATTAGCGAGGGTCTGGATGTGCTGTCAGCCGGCCCTCCTTTATGGACGGAGCAGACGGCAATCGTTACCCTCATCTAATCGGGTCATCGCATCCACGCAGCGACGGAGGAGGCCGCCCGTACTAGATTGGGCTTTCTCCGCCTCACCAACGACGGACAAACGAGCTCGGATTCGGACCGATTCTTCGCCGAACTCGCTCACGAGCGTTTCTGCCGCTCACGCCATGCCGCGGTCTCCGGCCCATTGGATGACCTACGCCAAGCATTCGTCGACAAAAGGCTCGAAATTAGCATGCATGCCGCCAACAAGGCAGGAGATGGAGCAGCGTTCGCGAAGGCAACGCTAGACAAGCCACCCGCACAGGACGCCAAGGCCAAGAAAGCGGCCGCCGATAAACGCAAGGCCGCAGTTGCAGCAGCAACGGCAACTGCTACCGGAACTTAGCCTTAAGACGGGACCAAATCACCCACGAAGAAGTGGTGGTGTGGCCCGCCGCGCCAATTCCTTCTCCCCATCATCCAACGGCATGCGTCACCGCGTGCGGCTAAGATGGCGGGAGTGGGAGAGCGAGCGATCAACTCGTGAATTGGATCCGCCATGGCGTGCGGTTCAAATTCAAAAACGGTCTACGTCCCAAATCATTCAACCACGGTCCATGAAGGACGCCCCCCAGCCTCAACTAGACTTCCTATCGACGAAACCTCCACGATTCGAAGCATGCGGAGCATGGGAACGCGCCCACAACACCCGCTACGTCTCCCGCATGTTTCTCCCCATGCCCGGCGTAAACAAGTGATAATCGACTGCGTTTGATAATCGCAGTCGATAATCGGTTGGTTATCAGTCGATAATCGCGGCGTTTGATAATCGACTTACGCGAAATCAACAATTACTGCGCGAGTTCAAAATTTCGTGCTAACCACTCAAGCACCTCCGCCACCTGTCCCGCCCGGGCGACTACATCGTCTCGGTAGACCCAGCGGACGGCTACTACACACTCGGCATCATAGAGGAAGACCGCGACTTCTTCACGGTCAACTACAAAGGCGAACTCTAGCGTCTCGCGTGCCTTCCAATGGAATGGTCCGGGTCCGCATACTTCTTCTGCAAGCTAGCACAAGCGTTCACGAAATACCTCCGGCGTCCAGCTACGCCCCCGATCGCAAGGACGGGTACACCTCACAAGCCCTCGCAATGGTTTTTACGCATCATCCGGTGGCGCGGGACTCGACTACTACCCTAAATGGACAACTTCATGTTCAAATTATGAAGTTGAACACTGCATGTTTCTTTACAGACAAGATGCGCCGGCCTTCATGTCCAAATTATTTCCCCGTTCTGGACATCCATGCGTGCACTTTAGCAAGACGGTAGCGAATGGGCATTAAAGGTGGACAACATAAAATGCAATGCAGCCAAGACACATGTCAGCCAGAGCATGAAAACGAGCGCCTCTTCCGAGTGCGCCAGCATGCGAGATGCAAAAGTCATTGGCGGTCGAACAAACTTCCTCAAAAGCCATATATTCGAAACGGTTCAACATTAAAGAGAAAATTCACATATGCGTTTTCAAAGAAAGCGGGATAGGCTTCAGAGTGGAGTGGATGATTCGATACAAGCCAACATTCAATTTACATTATATTCGAACCGTTTTTCGCTGTGCCTCTAATCATCGCGGTCGCATTGGCAATGCGGGAATTATGATGTCTGCGCTGCTCCTAGTACCCATCACAAGCTCTCCGTTGGGCCGGTCATTTCCTTGAATCCTACCCCGAGAGACTTCGGGATCCATTCCAATCCCCGTTTGCCTCTGCGCACATTCCAGCGCAAAAAAGTCTCAAAAAGGAATGTAATATGAACGGCCACGACTAATGCAATACGGGCATATGGGTGGCCACGACACCAATCACACACCAACAATGCCACCACAACGCATCATGCCAGCCACCAATCGCGTTGCAACTGCGATAGCTTCCCACCTCGAAGATGCGCTCCATGGCAACATCAAGATCAGTGTCAACAAACCAAGTCTCATCGAAAATTCCTCCGAGCTCCATCCATGGCGGCAAATCTGAGAACAACACCCAAAGACTCAGTTCACTTCCATGCTAGCTTCTTCCAATACACTCCCAACAGCGTGTAACACATACAGCTCTGTCTAGATGGGGCGAAACCTAGCAATAAGTAGTTTCCCTCCACAATGACGATGCTGTGGCTCGAGTTCACTACGATCGCGTCCTCTACGGGGTCCCCAGCCGCATGGTCAAAGCAGGGGCACTTAGCAGTGCCCTCGTCAACAATCTTTTTCAAACACGACACAAATCCCTGCGAGACACCAACCAGCAATCTATCAGCATCCATCAGCAGGCCTCAGCACCCAACCCCTACTCCCATTCCAGAGATTCCGCTGAGGACTCACTGTAGAATCGAAGGTCCAGTGCGCTCCACGGCGGGCATGTGCTTCCACAGGGTCGTCCATTTCATCCAGCTGCTTCCGGTAGTAATGGAATCCTGTTGGAGGTGGCACAGTAACAGGAATGTTACCCCCCTCACATAACGATATATGCATTGCGTGCAAGTGGCTTGCCTGCTCCCGGGTTATGCTCACCGTCCATGGGCACAACTGATGCTGGGCCATCCAGGCCGTACTCGGAAGCGCGCTCATTGATGCGCCGCTCCATCAGCAGCGTCAGCGTCGTCTTCCCTCCGCCTGGCGGTCCAGTGACACCGACCATATACCTTCGCACCAAGCGATACGTACAAGGGACACTGTCACTTACAGGCATTGGTCATGTTTGCTGCAAATTTTGGAACTACATAAGGTATGCCCTCACTTCTCGCTTCCCTGCCCGGCCCTTGAAGCCACAGTCCTCAGCAGTCTATCAGCAAGTTCCTCGACCACATCCTGCGCAGTTTCACAGGCAACGCTGATGCCAATGCTCGAACAAAACAAATGACATGCTGACTAACGCACACTCACACTCACACACACACACACACACACACACACACACACACACACACACACACACATATCTGGATGCTGGAACTGAGACATACATATAGATACATTGGACAGAAACATATTGGCACAGACCGCCCCCCCCTCTCTCTCTCTCTCTCACACACACACACACACACCATAACACTCTCTCTCACACTCACTCTCTCTCTCACACAGACTCCCTCACATAAGTCTCTCTCTCTCTCTCTCCCCCCCCCCCCTCTCTCTCTCTCTCTCTCTCTCTCTCTCTCTCCTTCTCTCTCTCTCTCTCTCTCTCTCTCTCTCTCTCTCTCTCTCTCCCCCTCGCACACAGACACACACACACGCTCCATACTTCCGCGCCGTCAGCACCGTTTTTGGCTCAAGACTTGCAAGGCTGGTCGACGGTTACCTATCGTACCTCAAGATAGACGAAAGACCGGTTGCTGAGAAGAGTCGGATCGGATGTTGGCAGCACATGCTTGGAGGCCTGCGAATGCGAGCGCACAGGTGTTTCAAGCGCACAGAGGAGTGCAGTTCGTGCTGGACTGACGCCGGATCGACAGAAACCCGTCATAACAGCGAAATGCGTTTGCCGCGCTGATGGTAGCAGTGCAACCAAACACCTTCAGCTCGAAGTTTCTCCGTCCACAGCCGCACGGCAGCTTGTCGGTGTTACTGCGAGTATTCCAGCTGTTGCTATGTCGCAATAGCCGGACTGCTTTGAAATGACCCGGGAGGCAAACTGGCGTCGCAGAGGAGAGGCGACCCTTCGCCGACACTCCTGAGTGCCCGTCATTTAAACGCGCCCAGTGTGCGTTTCGCAGTATGGACGGTTTAGCCATTGGCGACGAAGGGAAATAAATCGTTCACTTGTCGAGCCTAGTTGGCAGCAGCTTCTCAATAACGGATTGCGCAAAGATCCCAGCTGACGGACAAGCACACTCGTGTTACTCGCTGTCCTTAGGCGCTCTATCGCCGCAAACCCTTATTCCTGTCTTCGGGTATCTATATTAATTATTCCGGCGGATGTGAAGATAATATGAAGTCTTATCACAGCTCCGGGACGCCGGTAACGGGGAAATCACAGGTGAGGGGGCCAATCCGAGAAAATAGATTGACGCGATTTTAGTATATTAATAGAACTAGGACAGATCCTCTGTTACCTTTTGCGCGAGTACGGGTTTGAATACAGATTATCCAATCCATCATCTGTACATATGTACCGTACCGGTAGCAGAAAATCGGTATCTGCTTTATAATAAGGGTCTATCTAAGGGCACCGCACTGAGTGCGGTAAATACCGCACTCAGTGCGGTAGTGGCAAAAATACCCCTGACAGCCCGCTAGGTCTTTTTGGCTCATTCCTCGTCAAACAGGTCTTCTTTATACCCTTGTCCATGCCCTGAATACCTGCGAAGTCGATCTGAGCAGTAGAGCCGCGGAGCGCTAGTGCGCATCTGCCCACACCGAGTTCCGATCACACCATGGGACTCCCAGTTGGTACCACTGTTAAGTGCCGTCTCACAGCCCTCCGGGCTCCTCTCCAAGCCCGTTGGAAGCGCACATATCCCGATGGAGACCCCGTGGAGGCTTGGCTGACGGGTGTGGTGACGGGGCAGTCCGTAGCGTGGGTTTCTGTAGCGCTATCGTACGAGGAGCGGGTTTTTGCGAGCGACGTACGCGTGCGCGGCAAGGACCTGCAGGTCCTAGCGCAAGGTCCCGGCACCTCCTTGGCCCACGAGCCTGAAACAAGGCCTACAAGTGTCGAGGATCTCAACTTGGCCACTTTGAGGCGGGCGGAGGAGGATTCCGATGCTGAGAGTGACCCTGGCGAGGAGGACCCCTCAGCCGAGGAATACGGCCCGCCCCCTTCAGAATATCGCGGTTCGGCGGGATGGGCTGCCATCGGCGACGACATCAGCTTTACTTGCCCTAGGGACGAGTCAAACTGCCAGCCTATCCGCAAGGGGGGCATGAAAAATGGCGTGCCACCGGAGCTAATGGATGTAGTGGGTTTCTTTTATGTGTTTCTTTCCGATGGCGTACTTTCAGGCAGCTTTAGACGCAATGAACGAGGCTTTAACTGCTGACGGACTGCGATCATGCCCTTCTTTTACTTCTGCTGATTTATGCATCTTTTTGGGGTTGCTTATGTTGATGAGCAAGTACCCCGACGTCACTCTTGAGGAGTTGTGGGATCGGGCAGATGGAGGCGAGGAGGTCTCTAGCACAGCAAACGTGGTGTATGGCTTTGGAAAGATCATGTCGTGGACACGCTTTAGGCAATGGAAAACTTACATGCGGTTTCACAAATGCAGTGGGGAGCCGGCGTACTACACCAACGTATGCAATGAGTGGATTGAGGCTTTGAATGACCACTGGCTCAACAAATTTTCTCCCGGTAGCATTCTAACGATTGACGAGACAATGTTCTCTTGGGTGGGCGTGTGCATGGACCTCCACCTGACCTACCTTCCACGGAAGCCTCACCCATTGGGCTGGATGGTTAAGACTCTTTCGTGCGCGTTGACCGGAGTACTTATTCGCATGGAGCTAGTGATGAAGAAAGAGGCGATGGCTCAACTGAAGTACGTCGCTGCTTTTGGCGCTACCACAGCATGCTCGCTTCGTCTTACGGAGCCTTGGCACCACTCGAAGAGGATCTTAGTGGGGGACTCTTGGTTCGGATCCCTCCGCGCAGTTACCGAGCTTATGAAGAAAGGAATATACGCAGTCATGGCCATCAAGACTGGCTCAGCAAGTTTTCCTAAAGCGGAGCTAAATGCCAAGATCCAGACCGGACGTTTCACTTTCTTTGCCATGCAGCGTGTGGTTCAGCTCGGGACAGATCTTGTTGGGGCGGGCATGCGAGTTTTGGCAGCAGGTTGGATGGATAAGAAAGAGATGTTGGTTGCATGCTCTTGCCGGACTACCGATGTGGCGCCTCCTGCTGACCGCATTCGCAACAAGTACAAAGATGGCGCCGTCCGCCGAATCAAATACACCGTGGAGCAACGGGACTGCCATGCATTCTACCGGCAACACTTCAATGCAATCGACATCTTCAATCGCTTGGCCTTGGGACCCGGCACTGTAGCTAGCTCATGGGTGACAAAAAATGCACGTCAAGCAGTGCTAAAGCGTTTTTTCATGTACACTTTGGCGTGCATTGAGACAAATGCTTTCAAGTGCTATACATCTTGTACTCAGGAACAATACCTCAGCCGGCGCGCATGGAAAGTCAAGCTTGGCGATGCTTTGATCAAGTTCGGGAAGGATAAAATGCAGTCAACAGGCAACAAGGGCGCAAGCACCACCCCGCCAGCAAAGAAAAGTCGCACAAACAGAAGGAGTAGCGTCAAGTCTTCCAATTCAGTTACAAACGCCCAGGTCCATGACAGTTTGCTCGGCAAGCCCGGAAGTTCTGGACTGCTCAGCCCTATGGGTACCAAGCCAAACCCTCAAGCCTCCCCAAGGAACCCTAAACAAGCAAAAAGGCAAGCTTGCCTTGTATGTGGCGCTCCTACTAGGTCTGTTTGCAAACGTGTTGCTTGTGAGTGCCCTGTTTGCCCTAGCGGTGCGAACGGTAGGTCGTGCTTTGCTAGGCACGTTGCGTGGCACCTTGAGTGTGAGGGTTGGCAAGCCGGGATGCTGTAGTTCGTAAGCGGGTAGTTTATGTCTGTACTACCGGAGCCGAGCCGCCTCCTACCTGTAACGTGTTGAGGCGTTGCTAGCTTGTAAGTTTGCACCTCCCACCGTTACACGACACTTTAAAGTCCATGGTTCTGTGTGTGCTTCACACGCGTCGACACGCCGTCGAAAAATTATGGACTGCCCCTTGCATGCGGTCGACTTGCTTTCCCGAAGTCGCCAGGCAACCTTTTTACACAAAACTCCAGCAACATAAACACACACCTGTAGACGGTCCGTCTATGGTATTTTGGGCTTAGTAGTCCCCGGCTGTCGTCGTGTTGCACGTCTCTTTCATAGGTGCCTAGCCGAAAAGTAGAAATCCCGCCGATCGTCCATCATTGCTTGCCCGCTTTGCCGGCCCCTGAGTCCAAAAACAGGAGGTAGGAGGTCCAGTGCTCAGATTAATGGGTTTGCAATATTGTGTCGAATTTTGGGATCAAATATAGCACGTTTAGCAAGACAACCGCCCGGTCGACAAGTTACCGCACTCAGTGCGGTAAATGGTACAAGACATGCCTCCGATAGGCATCATATTTAAGCTGTCCGCTTTGCCACATACCATCCGCGCGAAAGATACCACGCGGCGGGGATGTTCATGAATCTAGATAGAACATATTTTGCTTGAATGCCCACGTTGGGAATACCACCGTCGTAATTTTGGGGCGCTAGCCCCAGAGTTTAATGGTTTTGTGCGTCGTTTCGCTACATCCCCCGAAGATACAAATGCCTTACTTTTAGGCGGTGTCCCCCCTTCCCTTCATGGCGCCACCCATTTTACAGGAAATGGGAGGTTTTTCCAGTTATGGCGCCAAGCCCTCCCTCATATTGCTTTCTTTGTTGTTCATGTATCGCACTCCCGAAATGTTTTGCTCCGTGAGATGGGCCTTGGTCCTTCTCGCTTTTCTCGAATGGGTCGACGCCCGGACGGGTAGGGCAGACCTTTCCTGGTGAGTGCCGGGAATGCATTCATGTTTGTTTGCATGTCATTGCCATAGCGGTGGTATTCTGCCATTACGGTGGTATTCCCAACGTGTGCATTTAAGGAAAATATGTTATATAGATTCATGAACACCCCCGCCGCATGCAGGACAATGATGGAGAGAAAGTTCGGGCATGGCATGAATGCGAGCAAGACGACGGGGTGTGGGAAATACACGCGTACGAAATTGAATCATAATGTGTAACCCTGCAACGGCCCCCACGAGAATGCCCGTGCCGTATTGTGGTAATGGGTTCCCAACATATGAGGCATGGGAATAAATACTCCACGTATTAGTACATGCCGACGATGATGTCTCGAATCGACCTCATGCCGCTGCTTTAACTAGGTTAGAGGCCACGCGTGGTTGCAAAGACCTCCATGCGGGTGGGACGCGTACGTTTTGGGCTAATTCCGCGCTTGCCCTAGCAAAACGATCCAGCCACCGCACGGTCCCACACGTCCAAGTATTTGGGCGCATACGACTAGGTTGACGCACTAGATCGCTTATGCATGTATTTAGGGTGGGCGCTTTAAGGAACGCCCTACTCCTAGCCGTTGCTGCCATTGCTTTTATGGGCGCTATTCCTAGCTTCCGTAGTAGTGGCGTTGTGGCCACCCCATGGGCCTTTGCACCCACCCCAACTAGGCGCCTCAGACATTGATTTGATATAGTTTGCAATCTATTGACGCCGCTAGTCGAATCCATCCCCCATACTTCACACCCGTAAGTAAGGACCGGCACTATGTAGGTCTTAAGCACCGAGGTGCGTACTTTAATGGGGATATCCCGCCCTCCTAACACCGAGTCGAGCGCTTCAACGGCGCGCCTACTTTTGTTTACCCTATCGCCCACGAAATTTCGCATACTTAAATCCGAATTTATCAACGCGCCTAAATATCTATACTCATATACAATCGGTACCCGTTTCCCCCCGAGCTGCCAACGGTCGGCTTGTTCGCGCAGTGTGACTACATCGGAGTGGCGGCCTAGTGCCATTACCCCGCATATTTTTACACCGAATCCCATATAGTGGTCCTCCGCCCATTGGGAAAAGTGGGCGAACATGGCATGCAAGTTATCGAGCGATGGCGCAAGGCCCACGGTGTCGTCGGCGAATAATTGGCCCGGCACCCTTAACGGTTGCCTGAAGTCAAGCATGTCAACGCAACCCGGCACCTCGCACCCCAATCCTTCTATCCCGTCAGATATATCATTAATAAATATGTTAAAGAGGATTGGGGATGCTGGGCACCCATGTCGCAGTCCGCGCTCTATTGAGATGGGGTCGGATAATATGCCCGGGGCCTCTCCAGCTTTTACTTGGACAGTGCCATCCCTCTATAGAGCTTTAAGGAAGGATAGCATATGTCCCGTAATCCCATTAGCCTCTAGTTTAGAAAATAGAAGCTCATGAGGGATAGTAAAGTATGCTTTCCGTACATCTATAAACCCCGCATACGTGGCTAACCCTAACGCCTGGCGGCGGCTTGCGATATCAAATATGCTCGCGACTTACAAGGGGCACTCCTCCCATGGCACAAATCCACCTTGCCACCGGCGGATTATTTTATTCGTTTGGCATACATCTTGAAGACGTTGGGTTACGACCGCCATTAGTAGTTTAATAAGAGCCCCCATAATGGAAATGCCCCTAAAATTATCCATGACGGTCACGTCCCCTTTTTTTAGCATTGACACGACCGCGGAAAGAATTCTTTTTTAGTATTGACATCGACACGAGACGATGAGTTATTTAAGCTGTCTTGGGGCTCACTTTTACCAAAGATGTGGATGACTTACAGAATTTGGTATTGGTGGCCCTTGGGCCACCCTACACGCAATGCGAGAGGGAATCGGGCGGGTGGGTTTGCGTGAGCGATAGCTCTCACAAAAGACAGAATGTGGACACACATTCGCTGCTAGTGCGTCGGATAGTGTGCGGGTATTTTCCTGTCCGTGCGCGCATGGGCGCTTGAACCGTTAGGGGAGATGTACCGTCGGAGGTAACGCATGTTACTGCGTAATTCTAGCCATGTAATTCAAACCTCCATATCACCAATATGACCATTTATGCTGTGTTGTGGCTCACTTATGCCATCTGTCGCCGACTTGCGTGTGACGTTGGGTGGGGCGCCGCCGGGGGTCATCCAACCAAATAGTTGCCAAGCTCCCGGGCACGGGAGTACCGTTGGGTCGATGTAGTTGAGGACTACGCCCGATTCTCGCGCCCAACCGCCGAAGAACTTTATCTTATGCAGCGGGGTACCGATATTGTACGCTGCAGTAGTTGCACCCTTTCGTAAGGAGTGCGAAGTTCACGCGAAATCGTCCGGAGGTTGTTCGTGTACTGCACGAAGTACCCGTTGTAGCCAAGCTGTCAGGGTGTCCGCCGTCGAGTTTGTCGTAGGTTCGTGAAAACTAATGGCCCACCGCTTGTCCGGAATCTTCCCGGCGGAGAACTTGGTACGGGCAGCGTCGAAGTACCTTAGTATTTCCGCTATGTCAAGGTGGGCCGAGTCCGGTAGTTCACACATGAGTTTGCGCTCCGCGGAATTACAACGTTGACCTTTTCTCGTTCCGTGGTAGAGGAGGATTTCACCAGTTGGAGTACACATTAGGTCTCCATACCGGCACTCAACTCCTGCTCCCCCGCGACAAAAAAATGTGGACAGTAGCACCGTCATCACACACGCTCGAAATAGTATAATGAGGTCCGACTGTGCTTGAGTTCAAGTGTCTGTCACCTCCGTGCGTAGGTCCTTGGCGAGGCGTAGCGATGAGACGAGAATCCGGGCAGGCAGATACATGCGTGTGCGGTTGGGGTGGAGGGGTACTTGGGACGTGCGAGTCCCCGCCGGACTTTGGCTACTAAGTCGCATTGTGCGATTGGTTCAACGCCATGGTCCTTGAAGAAATCGTTCACTGCTGAGAGGTACGATTGCATACTAGTTGCCTTGACGGTGCCACGTTCCCCGATCCATGCGATGTAGCGGGCCATGGTAGCGGCTGTCGCGGCTAGTGGTAGGCCTACGACGGTGGTAGGCCGTTTTCCTCGTAGAACTGAAAGTATGGTTTGATAGCGTTGTTGTACGTGTCGGACGTGCTTTTCGCCCAAGCGGAGGTCATTAACTCGAGCGTTTTTGCTCCAAGGCTGTTTGTGCCTTGTAGGCGTTGCATGTAGGGACGCATCAAGGCGGCCCATGGGTTGTTCCAGCCGGCCACCTCGATATTGTATCGTAATTTTGCTGCTCGTGTGGGGTAAGTCGGGATTGCTCGTCTGATTTTTCGTGTCTTGAACACGGTCAAGGTAGCACTGACTCCGCCCCGGCGGAGGTACAACCAAGCCGAAAGGGAATCCGGAAGACAGTGACGGGCCAATGAGGCTTGCCGATTGTACCGCGTCCGTGCCGCCTCCCGGGACGGAACAAGTGCGCGCGGGCCGGCAAGACCGTCTCGTGGAACCCCAACTTGGTAAGTGTCTTGTGCCACGCTTTTCCTTGCCAACGGGGGGCGACAATTGTGGATGCTGCGCCGCTCTACTGTAGCTTTTGGGCGAGGTCGGGTAGCAGAGGCCATGGCGGGTTGCACCAACAGCTTTCTTCTAGCCAGTACGTATCGGCGAGGTGAAGGGAGTCCACCGCTTCGCACGACGGGTCGAGCCAGTTTGCATTGTAACGGAAAAGTAGCGTGTTGAGCGCCGACGCAAAGCGGTCGATTGTGTGGGGGCCGAAATGAGTGTCCATCTCGTGAAACACCGAGGGGTCTAGTTGCCTATCGTTGCTGTCGAGGTGGCAACTGAGCTTGTATGCCGACGTGTTCGCCGCGGACCTGATGTACCGGGGTCTTATGTGAATGTTGTTGGTGTCCAACATGTACCAGAGTCGGCGTAATTCGTTCATCATTTCCGGGGAGCGGGAAGTCAGGCCGGCCAGGACGTAGCAAACCGCCTCGTTGTCTTAGTGGAGGAGGATGTTGCGGCCAACGAGATGTGGCAAGAAGTTGAGGATGGCCATACGGACGGCCTTCAGTTCCTTACAAGCAATGTGTTGGTGTTCGTCCTATGGTTCCTTGAAGCCGCGTGCTTCCAGTCTGCCGTTTAGTAATGCTCCCCAACCATACTCCGGATTGTCGCAGTGTATGTAGGCTGACTCGACCGGGCGGTGGATGTTCTTGCCATTTGCGTGGCTGGGCACCAGGGTCCACAACTGTAGGTCGCGACAGAGCTGAGGCGTGAGGCGGACTCGGCCTCCCCACTTGTCGCCGAGTACGGAGTGCAGTTAGCGCAGGACGAATCTTGCAGCCGGGATAGCGAGAAAAAGGTACTGCGCCTGACCTGCGAATGATTGGAGTTCATTGACAAGGAGCCATCTGTTGGCTCGTGTAGGACGTTGCAATATTTGCCGGGCTTGCTTGACGAGCTTCGGAAGTGGTCCAGCTAGTGCGAAGAACAAACATTTTGTTGTGTCGATGTCGATGCCAAGGTGGTGGCCGTATTTGGTCGGCTCCCACAAACCATTGGAGGGGTGGCGGAAAAGGCCGAGACTAGTGAGGAGGCGGTCGACGCGCTGACGGAGCGCCATAGCGAGTGCCCGGGTGGCTGCGAATAGGAGGAAGTCGTCGACGTAAGGTAAGATCTTTGCTCCTCGCCAACGCGTGTGTCGAAGGAAGCGCTTGCTCGGCATGTCGCTGTCGGGCTGCGTAGGCCTCCCTTGGTGTGTCGTAAACCCACCGGGGCCGGGTTGGCGTAGGTGTCGCACGAATGTGTCCGTAAACGCGCACAAGTGGTAGGGGCTGAGCGACCACCCCATCGGTAGGCCCGCTGGCCGGTACAGTTCGCCGCGAACGTTTACTGTAAGGAAGTCGCGCTGCTATGGCACGATGCCCAGCGCGTAGAGCCCGTCCTTCAACTCGAAGGAGAACATCTAGTCGCCCTTCCGTGTGAGATGTCGAACGCCTAGCAGAGACTCCATCCGCAGTCGTTTTCTGACGCAGAAGTTGTTCAGGTGTCGTTGGTTGACGATAAACCGCCGATGATTGTTGCCGAGCTTGGCGACTAAGAATAATTTGGATACGTATTTGTTGCATGTGCTGGGCTCCTAGGCTCCCGTCTCCACGAAGCGCGCGAGTTCGGGCTCGACGAAGGTAAGTTGCTCGGGGGTAGCGTCTAGGAGGGAGACGCCTTGGTTGAACGGGGGTGGGGGTCGATTGTTTAGGAAGGGGATCGTAAGGCCCTCCCGGATCCACTTCAAGTCTTGACCGCTCGCGCTGATATCCCTCCATGCTTGCAAGTTTTGCCGCACGCGATGACGCATGTAGTTTGAATATAGTGTGCATGACTCGGCGCGGCGGGTCACCCCATCATTCCTCCTTGTCGGCCTCGGTTTTCTTGTGTGCCTTGTTGGTAGCGGGGAGGGGGCGGCCTCCCTTGCGGTCCTTAGGCTTGGCCTTGTGTTTCTCCGGCTTGTCCGGCTTGTCGTTCGGCTTGCCCGGTTTGTCTGGTCGAGGCTTGTCGGCCTTGAACTATGCAGTTGCTTGCGCCTTTGCTGCTGCAGTGATGCTGACTTCGAGTCGCTTGTCTTCCGGGGCTGACAAGAGTCCGTCGACGACGCTGCCTCCACGGTCGAAGGCGATGGTGTCGAAGCAGCGTGTGTAGACGAGCCGCTCGGCGACTCCTTCTTCGCCGGTGAGGATCTTCTTGGCCTTGAAGCGCCTGATGTAGGTGAGTCGCGCTTCTCCCGCTGAGGCCACTCCTTGATGTGTACGTAGCGCTGCGTCGACGAGTGAGTAGGCGTAGGTTGTTTCGTCGGGGGTAGAGGTGACCGCGCGAATCGTCTCCATAGCAGTTTCGAGTGCCGAGTTAGCGGCAGCCGTAAATACACCATAGCATAGTATGTGTCGATACTCATCGCGTGAGGATTTCTCGCGGTATCAGTAAAAAACTTGTCGGCCTCGTCGTGTCGAGGGTTCCACAAGCACGGGGCGGTTGTGCCGGAGGGGGGCAGGCATTCCGCGAATGTACGGGTCTACGGGACGCGAAATCTGTCCACTCTCTAGAGTCGATGTACTCTAGAGGGGAGTCTTTACTAGCAATTGGTAGAGCGTCGTGCTCGCGTAGTCCACCCGCAGCTGTGTCGAAATCGGCTGTGGGGTTGGTTGAAGTATTGTGTTTTGTTGGCGCGGCTGCGATGGATAGAGCTTCGACCTGGGCCGCTAACAGATGTACAATATTTATTAGCCATTGTAGCGGGCTTGGCTGCGGCTCCGGCGCGTCACGAGGCGCAACGGGGTAGAGGTCGGTAGGCAATACCAAACGGTCTGCCATCTTAACTCAAGGAGTGTGTTTTCGTGCGTCGTGCAAGAGACTCAAGTGATCAACACCTTGCGTGGCTAGCAAGAGCCACGATGCCATTTGCGTGAGCGAAAGCTCTCGCAAAGGCAGAAGGTGGATACCCAATCGTTGCTAGTGCGTCATACTGTGTGAGGACATTTTACTGTCCGTGCGCGCATGGGCGCTTGAACCGTTATGGGAGATGTACCGTCGGAGGTAACGCATGTTACTGCGTAACTCTAGCCATGTAATTCAAACCTCTATATTACCAATATGACCATTAATATAGAGAGAGTCGGCAACTTATATCCATGAAATTGGCGAAGCGTGGTAGTATATTGCGTTAAATAATACAAGATTTTTTTGCAAATGGCGGTGCGTATTATGTTGGTGGCAACTTGCAAAAGGGCGGTATATTTGCAGTGAATTCCAAATGGTCCAGGAGGACAACGATTTCTATGTAAATTGCGGTTTATCTTCGAGGGCTCGACTTTGACCACGGGTAATAACGTGCTGCCATACAATTTAAGCGTGGAGCGGGCAGTCCGTGTGCACTTTGTAGCGACCACGGTGGCGCGGGATGATGCTGCGCCCGGCTAGTCGCTACCCCAGGGATACTCCGCGCTGTGAGTAGTAAGGACCGTGTTGTGGCGTTATATATACGGAATCTCCCGCGGCTCGCCATTTGGAGTGTCGGTGCCGTCGCGTGCTACAACCTTTGGGCTTTGGGCGCATGCGTAGCGGTCAATTTCAATACATGCGATCAGAATCGGGCCTTTAAATGTAAATAGCAATAAGATGAAATATCATTGCCTTTCCAGTCTATTTGGTATTTAATGCCTCTACATAACCGCCATATGGTAACATGTACCCGACATATTACCACCATTTGTAAGAAACTCGCAATTTAAAAAAAGTGCCATGGTTTCATTCGACTTTCTGACAAGTTTACGCGATAGTTATGCATAAAGAAGCCCTGGTTTTATTTGATTTTCTGACAAGTTTACGCGATAGTTATGCATAAAGAAGTAGAGCGAGTTTAAAGAGGAGCCCGCGACAGGAATCATAAAAACCGGAGAGGGAGATAGCGCTTTGACTTGCCCCGCGCGAGAGAAGAGGCGACAGTGATGAAGGTCTTTGTGTATGGAGGCACTCATCATGATTATCACCCACTTTTGTGCGGTATCCTGAGTTGTATTTGGCAACACCGTTCTGTCGTCGCATTTGAACCATTATCAACTTGGTGGTGCGTGCCTTACAATAGGTAGTCAGGCTATTCCGCTCATAATCAGCGGTTTCATGTTCTTTTATGCATAGACACATGCTTAGGTACCACATAATGCATTACCATTGCATCATTTTCACACTTTCAATGCTCGTTGTTTTGTTTCACATATTGACTAATGCCTAAACCATCGACATGCCTTGCGTGCATGTTTTACATAAGAAGCGATGCAAGTGCTCCAAGATATGTACGACCGACAAGTGCATGATACAATGACACTCGCACAGTCATACCATGCACAATCACTACACGTACAACGTCGGAATCCCCCAAAGGCACCCTATCGGAAATCGATCTTCGATATGTGTGTGTGTGGGTGGGTGGGTGGGTGGGTGTGTGTGTGTGTGTGTGTGTGTGTGTGTGTATGTGTGCGTGTGTGTGTGTGTGTTTGCGTCTGCAAGTGTATGTATATGTGTTTGTGCATGAACTCAACCGCTTGTGTGCATGATGTCTCTATGTGTTTGTGACCGTGTGTCTCCGTCTGTGAGTGTGTATCTGCATGTGCCTTTGTTTACGTTTTAAAGTGTGTGTTTGTGCATGTGTTTACATGTGTGAGTGTGTGTGAGTGTTTGAGAGTGTGTTGTTGGATTCCATGTGTGTCTACTTGAGTGTGTATGGTGTTGTTGCAAGGGAGCAAGTGTTGTAAGGGTTGCTGCTAGTTAGTGTTGCTGGGGGCATGGCTTGCAGCGTTGCGCGCGGCGTTTCCCCAGTCATCGAGGGTTACTCGAGGTCTAGGTAAGACGCATCGCTGTTTCACCAACGCTTTACCGCTAAGGTGTGCGTTCTATCACATCTGCAAGTAAGTTTTGTAAACCTCTAGATTTAAAGCAATCTGACTATTTACCTGGGTTTTAGGGTTTTAGGGCAGGTGGAAGACATTGTCAGGTGGGGAGTTTAGGGTTTAGGGTTTAGGGCACATTTTGCCATTATTTTAAAATCCGAAGGCTTGCGTATCCAAGGTCAATGAAGTGGGTTGGCTGGGACGCGCGAGCCGAAGTACCGCCACGCAGCTAGAGTAGGGGTCATGATGGGGTCGATGTATTTCCCTTCTGTCACGGAAATGTTCTTGGCCCACCCTCCCATGTATTTGACGACGTGGAGTGGGGCCCCGATGCAGCTAGTAGCGGAGGCGGCGCCTTCTCGGAGGTTGTGCGATGTCCATTTGAATCCTTAAGGTGACGTGGCGCCGATGGCGGTGTAAGCGTCGAGGAGCCAGGCGGAGAGAGTTGTAGCCACTTGCCAAACGCCATGATTCTCGTAAGGTGCGAAGCTCCATACTGCGGTTGGCGGGGGGTTGTTGTTGGAGTTGGCGCAATAGGCTACACGCTGAGTGTAACACCATTCCACGAGGTCAGCGAGGGCGGAGTTGGCGGTGATCGGCACAACCAAGATTGGTTTGTCGGCCGCGTTGCGTCGTTGTCGCCTTTTGCTTTTGCTTTGCCTTTTGCTTTTTAACAACCAAATTTGTCCAGATGGTCGGTCGACAGTTTGGTCTTGGGTTAGGCAGCGGACCCCAAATTCCTCTATGCAGAAGAATGTGTAGTTGGTACACACCGCGAGAAGTTTCCGCAATCTAGCGACGAACTGTCGGGTTGGTGGTGTCCATGTCAAGTGTTCGCGGATTCGGGCCGCGGCGTCGAGTAGAGCGAGGGCAAGGGGGGCGGGTAACGACAGGCAGGATTTCACGGCGAGTAGCCGTTCTTGTTGCATTTCGAGTCGGCGGCGTACGTCCGCTAGGAGCTCGCCGACGGCAATCGGCTGTTGTTTGTGGTCGCGGAAGACCTTGTTGATTGCCGAGTGGTACTATTGTAGTGAGGCTACGGCGACGGTGCCCTTCCGTCCGAGCCAAGCTGTGTAGCGGACGATTGATTGCGTAGTTGCTTGCAAGGAGTGAATGCCTTCCTCGAGGGTGAATGCAATGAAGTGGCGAATACCGCTGTCGTAGTTCGCGTAGGTTGTCGGTGCGAGTGAGTTGCTCAGCAAGTTGAGCGTTGTGGTCCCGATGTGGTCGGTTTCTAGCATAGTGCGGAGCTGAACAGTCATGGTAGACGTCCACGGCGCGTGCGCGTCGGGTTCGTAGAGCTGGTAGCGGGCTGGTCGTGGTTGCACGTGTGAGCGGTAGGTGATTGAGCGTAGGTCCGCGATGCTAGGGCTAGGAGCCCGTAAAGTGCGTCATATTCCGCCTTTGCGGGTGTGTAGCCATGCCGGCGTGGCAGTCGAAAGGCCACGATGCTCCATCTTGGTCGTCCGACTCCATCGCGCGAGCCGTGCCTGCCGTCCGGGGAAGAGCATGTCACGTGAGGCGGGGTAGTTGTTGGTCTTGGTGGCCATGCTGTGTAGTTGTTGAAACTATGGTTTGTGGGGCCACTAGGGTGCGATGACGATGGCCACTTCGCCCGACTGGTGTAGCTTTGCGCAGAGGGAGGGTAGTGCGTCCCATGGGGGGGTGCCGTAGGTGGCTTCGCGTTGCCGTGAGGCGTCCGGCAGGGGTAGACAATCGACTTCCTCGCACTTGGGGTCGCGCCACTTGGCGTTGAAGCGAGGGAGATGTGCGTTTTCCATCGATGCGAAACGGTCGATAGAGTGTGGACCCCATTCCGCTTGTAGGTAGCCGAAGATATGAGGGTTTACCTGCCAGTCTTCGCGGTCGAGCTCCCGACTGAGGCTGTCGGCACAAATGCTCGTTGCCAAGCGAATGTACCCGGGTCGGATGTTGATGTCGTTGACGTCCAGTAAGTGCAAGAGCCTCATTAATTCGGTCATCATGACGGGGGAGCGAGTGGTTAGTTTGGACAGCGTAGCCACGACGGCGGTGTTGTCCTCGTACAATAAGACGTTGCGTCCCGTACCTGAGGTAGAAAAGACTCGATCGCGAGTCGCATGGCGCGTAGCTCCTTCCATGTGATGTGTTTGTGCCGGTCGTCGTGGTACCATAAACCGCGCGCGTGAAATTTGGGATTGTCGTTTAACACGGCTCCCCATCCGTAACCACTTGAGTCGGCGTGTAGGTACGCCGTCTCGATCGGTTTGTAGATTGAGCGTCCGTTACGTTGGTCAAGCATTGTCCGTCACCATTCGAGGTCTCGCTTGCGCTAGTGTGTCATGCGGACACGGCCAACCCATCCTTGTCGCGTACTTATCACGGAGTGGAGTTCTCGAAGGAAAAACCGTGGTGGCGCGATGGCGAGGTAGAGGAAATGCGCTTTCCTAGCGAAAGCGGCGAGTTGTCTCGCGGGTAGCCAGCGGGCAGTGCTCGCTGCGCGGCCGAGTAGGGCGGAAGCCTATTTGGCGAGTGTGAGCAGCTTGTCGACCGGGGCTCAAAATTCGCCGTTCTGGAATTGGGTCGTGAGGCTGAGGTGGTCGCCCACCTGTGTGGGTTCCCATTGGCCTTTCTTGGGGTTGCGTTGGAGGCCAAGTCAGTGTAGCAGCGCCTCGACGCGGTCGCGTAGGAGTAGTGCGGCTTCGCGCGAGTAGGCCATGGACATTAAGTCGTCCATGTAGGTTAGGAGTCGAATTCCGCGCCAACGGATGTTGCGCATGAATCTTCGCGAGGGCTTGTGGGGCGCCGCCGTAGTTGCGGTCAGGGGCGTAGATGGACACCGAAGGTAGTTTGTGAACGCATGCGTTAGTTTGCATAATTAGTAGGCGGACCCGGACTAGCCCATCGGGAGGCACGCGAGGCACCATAGTCCACCCTTGTAGCTTACCGTAAGAAAATCGCGGTCTTCTTCTCGGATGCCGAGTGTGTAGTAGCCGTAAGCTAGGTCGAGCAAAACGAAGTAGTCGTCCAAGCGGGACATGTGGTGGAGGTGCTTGAGGGTCTCGCACGACATGTTGAACTCCGCGCATGAGCTATTGAGTTCGCGTAGGTCGATTATCTAATGCCACTTGTTGACTCTTGGCTTGGGGACTATAAAACATGCGGGAGATGTAGCGGGTGTTGTAAACGCGCTCCCGGGCTCCGCATGCTTCGAAGCGTGGCAATTCCGTGGAGAGGAAGTCTAGCTGGGGCTGGGTGGAGTCCTTCATGGAGACTCCGTGGTTGAACGGTTTGAGACGTAGGCCGTGTTTAAATTTGACCCGCACGCCATGGCGGATCCAATTCACGATTTGACCGCTCGCGCCGATATGCTCCCACTCATGCCATCTTAGGCGCACGCGGTGACGCATGTAGTTGGATGTCGGGGAGCGAGAATCGGCGCGGCGGGTCACACCATCACCCCTTCGTGGGTGGCTTGGTCGCGCCGCTGGGCTTGGTTCTGGCCGCGGCTGCTGCTGATGCGGCTTTGCGTTCGTCGGCTGCCACCTTCTTGGCCTTCGCGTCATGTCCGGGTAGCTTGTCCGGCGTTGCTTTTGCGAACGTTGCTCCAGCAACTGCCTTGCTGGCGGCGTGCATGCTAATTTTGAGCGTCTTGTCGATGAACGTTTGGCGTAGCCCGTCTAGTGGGCCGGAGACCGCGGTTGACTGTCGTGGGCGGCATAACCGCTCATGGGCGAGTTCGGCGCACACTCGGTCCGAATCAGAGCTCGTTTGTCCGCCCTTGGTGAGGCGGAGGAAGCCCAATCTAGTACGGGCGGCCTCCTCCGTCGCTGCGTGGGTGCGATGACTCGCTCTGATGAGGACAACGGCTGCCATCTGCTCCGTCGATAAAGGAGGACCGGATGACAGCGCGTCCAAACCCTCTCTAGCTGCCGCGCGGGCGGTGCTTTCGAAGAAGGCATAACAACCTATGTGGAGGTACTCGTCGTACCCCGCTGGTGATCTCTTATCGTAAAGGTAACACCCCGTGTCGTATGTAAGCGTCCAAAGGCGAGGCTCGTCGGTGTTGCGTGGGGGGCGTTCCAAGCCGACAAGAATGACTTTTCCGTATGCGGAGAAGTCGACGAACTCGGGCTCGAGAAGCTCGGGGTCGTCGTTCAACTACATGTCGATAGGTGGCTCTTAGGCTGCCTTATCACCCTGAGATGCAATGGTTGCGTCAAGGGGGATGGACTGTTGTTGATTCGTGGGCACATGTGGGCAAGTTAAACGCTAAAGTTGTGCGAGTAAGGCGGTGTTAGACGCCTGAATATGCTCAGAAATCGGGACTTCGAGGGCTGAGACTGAGATTTGAATATGTTCGGAAGTACGTTGTTCATTGACAAGGGGTAGAGCGTCGACTTTAGGCGCGGTAGACTGCTCATGTTGCATGTTTGTAAACGGCGACCTAGAACGTTGGGAAGTGTCTTGTGACGCTCGAGTGCACATGAGACGATGTAAACTGACACCATGCTCGACTACGAGAGTCGAGAATGCAATTGCGCGAGCCAAATGGGCGAGCGCAAAGCAAAGAGTGCCATTGCTAGGGAGTTGCACCGGCGTAAGGATTGTTGCTAGCTAGTGTTGCTGGGGGTAGGGCGTGCGGCGTTGTGCGCGGCGTTTCCCCAATCATTGAGGGTTACCTCGAGGTATGGGTAAGCGGCGCTCTCGCACGGGGTATGTGTTTATGCTCAACGGTGCATCGGTGAGTTGGAAGAGTCAACGGCAACATACTGTGGCGTTGTCGACAGCGGAGGCAGAATATATGGTTACCTCGAGGTCAAGGTAAGACGCGCCGCTTTTACAGTAACGTTTTACCTCTAGGGTGTGCTTTCTGTCACACATGTAAGTAAGTTTTGCAAACCTCTAGATTTAAAAGAATCTGACTATATGAATGATTTGCAATTAAACCTGAAAATCGCAATCATATTCTCCAACTACAGGTACGTGTTGCCCTTTTGTTTCCCCTTTCCTTTTGTTCAGAAGACCAAGTTCGACAAGTACTCGGAGGGGGTGAGGAGTCGCCCCGACGTCCGTTTCATTCCCTTTGCTGTCACGGAATTTGGTACTCTCGGCGGCCACGCCACGGTTTTCTTGACGGAGCTAGCCAAGCAGGCAGCCGCATCTAAAGGGATGCATGCGGGCAAGTTGTTGGCCTCCTCGCGTCGAAAGGTCTCTCTCGCCGTCTATGTTGCTCACGCGGACAACGTCTTGCGCGGTTTGTCCGCCGCCGCAAACGGCGTGGAGGCCGCTTCTTCCTCGGTTGGGATGCTTTCTCCTGCTACGGCGCTCTTCACCCGCGCCATGGGCCGCAAACGTCCCCGTGCTTCCTCGAGCGGTGCGTGAGGCGCCGCTTGTCGCCTTCACGTGTTGCATTCTCGGCGTGGCCTAGGAGTTTCCTTACTTTAATTTGCTAGGTTTGTGCACAATGTAGTGCTTTCCTTTTGCCGTGCTTTGGATTCGGTGATCCTCTTGTCGCTCTTGCCCTTTTGTTTCCCCTCTCACTTTCCCTGTCCGTGCTCATCTTGTTCTTCTTGTAACCATTTTTAGTTTTTGTTTCTCCTCACATTTTTCATATCCGTGCTCAAGTTGTTATTCTTCTTGTAATCCAAAACTACAAGTACGTGGCGAATAAAAGTAAGATGTAAATACCTGGTACATATATCATTTTTGTACCATCTATATATATGTACCAGATATAATATAATACAAAAAAACAATCCTTCAAGATAGCACCTCCAATGCTTGACAGCTTCGCATACGGCCAAAGCTTCTAAGTCGTACGCAGAGTAAGTGTTACCACGCTCAGCTGGATTCAGCTTACGCGCCCAGTAAGAGACTGGTTGAAGACCTCCTCCTTGGTCTTGCAATAGGACTGCTGCAATCCCCATTGTTGAAGCATCTATAGCTACGGTGAACGTCGCGTCCGAGCCGACCTCCGGAAGGATCAGGCATGGCGCGGAAATGAGCCGTAACTTGAGAGTCTCGAAGGCTTCCAAACAGGCAGGCGTCAGCGTAACCTTCTGTGGCTGGGACTTCCGCAGTAAGTCCGTCAATGGAGACGTAAGGTCGCTAAAATGATGTATGAATCTGGCGTAGAAGTTGCAGAACTGTACGAAACTGCGAACCTCCTTCTGCGTCTTGGGCACTGGCCAGTCTGCAACGGCCTCGACTTTCTTTGTGGAAACCGAAATTTTACCGGCCGACACTGTGTAGCCTAGGTACTCCATCTCTTGCAGTCCGAAGAAGCATTTCTTAAGGCGTAATTTCAGCCCTTCCTCCTTGAATCGTTGTAGCACTAGACGTAGGTGCTGTAGGTGCTCCTCAAGTGTTCGACTGTAAATGCAGACGTCGTCCAGGTAGACCGTAACGAACTTATGTAAAAAGTCGCGAAGAATGTCGTTCATCATTCTCTGAAATGTAGCCGGCGCATTGCACAGGCCAAACGGCATGGCGACCCATTCCATTAAGCCATCAGGGGTCTGAAAAGCCGTCTTGTGAACGTCCTGGTCACGCACTCGAACTTGCCAGAATCCAGAGGCGAGGTCGAGGTGTGTGTAAAGATTCGCGTCCTTAAGTTCGTCCAGAGTATCATCCACACGTTTTCTCATGCTTGGGATTACGCCTGATTCGTACGACTCAGTAATATGGGTTACTTCACAGTTCGCGGGGCATCTGAATGGGTGGTGGTTGAACCGGAAAACTCAGCCTCCAATTCCAGCTACGTACAACGAGCTTGTTACAGAGTTACGCAACTCGACGTTTCTTCCTAACATCAAGGACGACGCAATCAACTCTTTGCTCAGCTTTACGCAGAGCAGCACGATGAGTTACGTGCTCTACACTAAACAGTACAACGACTTCTTACGTCGGTCTCGTGAGCCCCTGTCAGCTGATATTCAGTGTGTGCGCTTCATTGACGGCTTAGCGAACTCTACGTTGAAGAACCACGCGAAGTCACACCGAGCTCAGAGGGGGTACCAGATTACGCTGGTAGAGCTGCAAAATTTTCTGAATGATGTCGTTACAGACTCGCCGGAACTCAGCAATACGAGATCTGCTGCTGGTCCATCTGCCAACCTACACGCAAGCGCAACCTTGAGGACCCTCTCGAGGAAGCCTCTAACATCTGGAAACGTAATAGAAGTGGCCGTGGTCGTGGCCGCGAACGTGGACGTGGTGGTGGCAACAATGGTGGACGTGGTGGCGGCAACAATGGTGGACGTGGTCAAACATCTGGCCGCGATGATTTCAACACACTCGCAAATGCGATGACAGCTGAGGAGCGTAAGCGTCACATGGACGAGGGACTCTGCTTCAAGTGCCACAAGAAGGGACACCGACTGTTCCAATGCCCGGAGTGGAAGGGCAAGGCACCGATGGAAACTAAGAAGCAATGATGGTGGCAAGGCTGTTCTACCAACGAATTGGAGCAGCCGGCTACATCTACTGTTCATTCTGAGGCAATGCAAGGTCTGCTGCTGGACCATCTACCCAGTCCTCTCGCAAGCGCAACCTTGAAGACCCTTTTGAGGAAGCCTCTAACGTCTGGAAACGTAACAAGGGTGGCCGTGGACGAGGCCGTGGACGTGGACGTGGAGGTGGTAACAATGGTGGTCGTAGTGGCAACAATGGTGGACGTGGTCAAACATCCGGCCGCGAAGATTTTAATTCAATCGCAAATGCAATGACAGCTGAGGAGCGTAAGCGACACATGGACGAAGGACTCTGCTTCAAGTGCCACAAGAAGGGACACCGTTTGTTCCAATGCCCGGAGTTCAAACGCAAGGCACCAATGCAACCTAAGAAGCAATGATGGTGGCAAGGCTGTTCTACTAGCGAACTGGAGCAGCCGGCTACATCTACTGTTCATTCTGAGACACTGTTAGCGACAGAGGTCGTCGAAACACTTTCGACATCTCCATCGACTACAGTCGCGACACTTGCAACGCTAGTAGCAAGTCGTCGTCGTAAGACTAAGCAGAGACAGAGTCGTAAACCTGTAACCATACGTTCAATTGATTGGAGACTGGTTGACTCGGTCTTTGACCCTCTGCATGCACGATTCAACTTCACATTGGAGGGATGTGCTGATGATGAAGGTCTAAACTCGCACGGTGACTTATCTCACTGTTCGCCGAGTGACTCGATTCTAGAGAGGGACTTGACAGGAGAGAGGGTGTTCATCAACCCACCCTGGGAGTTAGCTGAGCAGATTGCGCAGCATTTTGAGTATTGTCGTCGAACATCTCCGACATCTACGATAGCTGTTTTTGTACTACCGAAATGGGCAAAATTTACCCAAGTGACTAAGAACTGGAAACTCTACCAAGAATTCCCACCGAGGACACAGCTTTTTACTCGTCAGTCACTGGAGAACCCAGCGCAACAGGAGGTGGTTGCACCAGCTCCTTGGCATGTACGACTGTGGTTAGTCGACGCAGATTGTGCGTTTAACAACTCGACAACACCTACATCATTTAATCAACCCAACTCGGTACATGTACCTTCAGACCACGCGGAACCGTCCATCGCTACGCTGCGACAATTTTCTTCGCCAGCTACAGCCCTACTGACTAACCTCACGGAAGCTCGCCCGCTAATTCGAACTGAGCTAACTGTGAAAACTCATGATGGCGGACACCAAATTTCTGGATTAGTGGACTGCGCTGCGACACTTGATTTTGTGTCAGAGGACTTTGTGTACGACGCTTTGCTTTATAGACTCGGAAGTCTGCGACTAAGACCCCAGTTCGACTCGCCAACGGACAACGAGTGACTTCTACGACAGTCTGTGATGTCACTTTTGAGCTGGCTCGACACGAATTTCACCGAACTTTTTACGTCTTACGTGATTTACGTACATCTGATTTAATCCTCGGTTTACCATGGCTTGATGATGAACATGCCTTTTTACAGTTCGGTACAACCGAAATTTTACCGGCCGACACTGTGTAGCCCAGGTACGTCCCAGCTACAGTGAGTTCGGCTCGCCAATTCTTTTTGTGCGGAAAGCTGATGGCTCGCTACGTCTGTGCATTGACTACCGTGGCCTTAACGAGGTTACGCGTAAAGATGCTTACCCACTTCCACGTGTGGATGATACTCTGGACGAACTTAAGGACGCGAATCTTTACACACACCTCGACCTCGCCTCTGGATTCTGGCAAGTTCGAGTGCGTGACCAGGACGTTCACAAGACGGCTTTTCAGACCCCTGATGGCTTAATGGAATGGGTCGCCATGCCGTTTGGCATGTGCAATGCGCCGGCTACATTTCAGAGAATGATGAACGACATTCTTCGCGACTTTTTACATAAGTTCGTTACGGTCTACCTGGACGACGTCTGCATTTACAGTCGAACACTTGAGGAGCACCTACAACACCTACGTCTAGTGCTACAGCGATTCAAGGAGGAAGGGCTGAAATTACGCCTTAAGAAATGCTTCTTCGGACTGCAAGAGATGGAGTACCTAGGCTACACAGTGTCGGCCGGTAAAATTTCGGTTTCCACAAAGAAAGTCGAGGCCGTTGCAGACTGGCTAGTGCCCAAGACGCAGAAGGAGGTTCGCAGTTTCGTACAGTTCTGCAACTTCTACGCCAGATTCATACATCATTTTAGCGACCTTACGGCCCCATTGACGGACTTACTGCGGAAGTCCAAGCCACAGAAGGTTACGCTGACGCCTGCATGTTTGGAAGCCTTCGAGACTCTCAAGTTACGGCTCATTTCCGCGCCATGCCTGATCCTTCCGGAGGTCGGCTCGGACGCGACGTTCACCGTAGCTATAGATGCTTCAACAATGGGGATTGCAGCAGTCATATTGCAAGACCAAGGAGGAGGTCTTCAACCAGTCTCTTACAGCCCGCGTAAGCTGAATCCAGCTGAGCGTGGTAACACTTACTCTGCGTACGACTTAGAAGCTTTGGCCGTATGCGAAGCTGTCAAGCATTGGAGGTGCTATCTTGAAGGATGCTCTAAGTTCCTTGTCGTAACGGACCACGACACACTGCGACATCTGCTCAGCCAACCGAACAACAGGCTGAACAAGCGGCAAGCAAGATACCTGCGGGATTTGCAACCGTTTGTGGGCTCAATGACACTTGCATATCGCAAGGGAGCTCTGAACGAAGCTGACCCGTTAAGCCGGCGTCCAGACTTCGTACCTCAAGCCACAGTACCCTTGTTTTGGGATGGCGAGGTTCCGTCAGATCGAGAATTACGACGGAAGTCCCAGCTGCTACTTGAAGACGCACAGTTAAATTTACTGACTGTTAACGCGTTACATCTAAGCCCTGAGTTCGCTGATCTCATTCGCGAGGGGTACTCCCAAGACTCGTTTTATGGGGACGATGGTGAGTGGACAAAAGACAGCCGGATAGAAGCCAGAGACGGATACTTTTGGCGTCTCAACCGCCTCTGTATACCACAGAACTCTGAGCTCCGACTGAGATTGATCACAGAGCTGCACGAAAGTTCGTCAGCTGGTCACAGAGGAGTCGCTAGCACTCTTGCTAAAGCACTCGACAGATTCTGGTGGAAACGAATCCGCCAAGACGTGAAAGATTTCTGTGAACGCTGCGTCGTGTGTCGACGAGCGAAGATTCGACCGCAGACGGCTGCGACTCTTTACCCGTTGCCTGTTCCACCCAGACCGTGGCACACATTTGGTCTTGACTACCTGACACACTTGCCTGAGAGCAATGGCTTTAACAGTGTGCTGATTGTAGTAGACCATCTAACTCGAATGGCCCATTTTCTGCCATGTACAGAGTCGAT
Source organism: Tetraselmis chui (assembly GCA_026401115.1). NCBI lineage: Eukaryota > Viridiplantae > Chlorophyta > Chlorodendrophyceae > Chlorodendrales > Chlorodendraceae > Tetraselmis > Tetraselmis chui. The sequence goes on from JAPMLY010000017.1 coordinate 319,557, forward strand.
TACTGCCGAAGAAACTGCAACTTTGTTTTTACAGGGAGTCTACCGTTTACATGGACTGCCCCGTGTGCTGATCAGTGACCGCGACCCGAAATTCGTCAGTGCCTTCTGGCAGACACTCAGGAGACGACTTGGGACGCGTCTGAACATATCTTCCAGCCGACATCCAGAAACGGACGGCTTGACAAAGCGCGTGAACAGCACGTTTCAGGAGCTTCTTCGTTGCTTCTGTTGCTACGATGGCTCTGATTGGACGACACTTCTACCGCAAGTGGAATTTGCGTACAACGCTTCGCGTGCACTCGGAATTGAGCACACACCGTTCGAGGCTAGCTTTGGATTCTCTCCTGAGGAGCCTCCTGACTTGCTGTTCAGCATGCGACCGTCGATTCCAATCTCGCAAGACGCAACAGAACGGTTGAGATTGTTACAGGAGGTACACACTCTGGTACGCTCAGTGTTACAGCTATACAAAGACGAAATGCAGGCGCGCACAGAACCGTCCACAACGCCACACTTCGCTAAGGGAGACAAGGTGTCAGTCGTCACAGCAAACCTTTTTCTGCGAGGACAACCGAACCGGAAACTCAGAGACAGACAGCTCGGACCTTTTTCAGTGGAGGAGCAAATTGAGAAACACAGTTACAGATTGAAACTTCCAGCGACAATACGCTTACATCCAGTGTTCCATGTTAACAACTTGCGACCCTGCTCTACCGCTCCGCTACGACCAGTTGTCCCGGTGACTATACCTGAAGGAGACGATGAGGAGTTTGACAACTCGCACATCTCTGATGTGTGCATCAAGTCGCTACCTGGACGACGAGGCAAATATCTGCTCTTCATGACACAGTTCAGTGATGACGAAATTCCACCTGTCTGGCACCGGTTAAACGAGGTGCACAGAACGATTGCGTTACAAGAATTCTTGGAGACGCCCCTATGGCACAAATTTGCCAAGACTCAGGCTTACATTGACTTCATGCACGCTCACCTAGCGCGCATTCCTGACTCCCAGTACCTGCTTCAGTAAAGGAGCCAAGAACCACGGAGGTCTGCCTCGCGGCGGCCTCATTGATCTGTCAAGAGGGGGAGGGTACGAGTGTGACGAGTACAGTCCTGCAACAGTACATTATATATATATACATATATATATATATATATATATATCGGCCGGCCACCATCGGACCTCGTCGGCGGAGGACCTCGTCGGCGCCCAGGCTGGTCGCCCCCGCTTGCTCCTTACCCTCCCCTGCCTCCCCCTTGTTCGTAGCGGGGAGGCAGAGGATGGGATGGCTTTGCGTGTTTTGCAGCGATCTACACTTCTCCCGGGGCCTTGTTATGGCCGACGACATGGCCATTAACCGGCCTTCGCGTCTTATTCCCATGCCGTCCCGAATGGCTTCTCCCTCTCCTCTTCCCCCTTTCGCCCGGTCCTCCGCGTATGGACCTTCCCGTCGCGATTTTGCCGTCCGTCGGGCCCGTGCTACGGTCCGTGCGTCGTCTGTTGTTTGCCCCCTTGCATCCCATGTCCGTACTTCCGCATCGGGCCGCCGCGCCACTCCTCGTCATCATGTGCGACGCCCTCTTCGATCCGCTTTGTCTCTACCTTCCCTCGGTGGCTCTTGGGCATCTGTCGTGCGCGCCACTTTGTTGTAATTAATTCCTTATGTAGATTAGTTACAGAGAGCTAATGTATGCTCTGCTAGAAGTCCTTATGTACATTACATCAACTAGAGTGCCGGATGCACGATATCACAAGCTAGCGAATAGACAGCTAACAACTTTAGTTTGAAATACTTCTCTTGTCTCGACACCAGCCGTCACCCAAGGCTGATTGTTTAGCGTACTTGTAGCCAGCACACCGCAAGTTACAATATCTTCCTTATCGAACAGTGCATACCACGTTCAAAATGTTATTGAGCCCTCCACATGAAGGATACGCGAGACAACAGTCTCGTCCGGCGTACAGCTTGGAAACTCGCCCGAAGGCAAAGCCGACCATATTTTTAAAACTGTAGTACTTAACACATTACTTTCGTTTTACTTTTTATTTCCACTTTTTAATTCTGTTCTATTGAATAGTTCCGCTACCATCAACCCTACTCTAGCCTACCACGGTTATATTCTACTCTACGCCGCGACGACCTAGCCAACCACACAAGCGCACTCGCTTGTGTGGACAAGGTGCATACAGGTCCAAGCTGGAGTGGGTAAGGGGGGAGCAATGTGAGGGTGAAAACTCATACACATGGTGCACGACAACATCAGCCGTTTCTTAAAGCACCGGACATATACACCTGCATGTTCATGTCTCGGCTGTCTCTGTGCCCCACACTGGGTGGAGGATACGGAAAAGGTACATTGAGACACCCCGGGGCATCATGCCGAGGGGTCAGTGGGCATCATGCCATTTCTTTGAAACCATCGTTAGGCACAGTTACCGCTAGTGGATTTTTCCACTGTCCGGATACCTGTTTTTCCTTGGAATGGCGCCAAAAGCGAAACCGGCACCCGCGGCATCGGCCGACGACACCGCCGCCGACTATAGTCGTAGCGATACACCGTCTGCCGACTTGGCGAGCGATAGCATTCGATTGGTCATGGAGCAGCTGCAACTACTCCATGCTCGCATGGACGACCATGCCCGGACTCAGTCGGAACTTCTCCGTCGGGACGCGCTGCGCGATCACCCGGCCGCTATCGGCACCGCAGCGAACCCACATGTCGACACCCCCTACAGACTCACTGGCGAGCTCGTGCCTACTCTACCACACGAGCCGACACACAGTGGCAGCACCAGTCGTCGGCATACGATCGATCCTGAGTTTGTCGCAATGACGGCGAACTGGGCCACAAACTTCGACTGTGATTCGTTTTCACGGTCGTTTCACATGGGCGCTCCGATTACGCCCAAGACGGGGAGTTTAAAGTCTTGAAGCACGATTTCCTATCGTTCTTGTCGATTAAGGCGGTTGCGCTCATCCCACAACAGGCTATGTCCTTGTCTTGTGTTCCTCTAAATCTAGTCGCTCAGCGGTACGCACACGCTATGCTTGTTCAATGCTGCCGACATAACAAACATTATGCACAAACAATTGCGGGGGTCCCGGCTGGACGACCCGACTGCGGGACATCTGCTTGGGAAATGCTGTGCGATAGACTGGACTCGCAATCCATCTCGCGCACAGTTTCACTCTTGGACCGTATGATGGTCCGGCAAGCTTCTGGCCAGTATGTGTCTGCGTACGTTCACGCAGTCAAGCAGCACTTTGATGAACTAAACGAGTGCATGCAGCTTAAGGACGGATATGTTGCGATTCACCCGCACGTCCTCGCACTGGTCATGATCCGTGGACTTTCCAATTTTGGACAGTATGGCCAGGCGAAGCAATGCGTAATTAGTGCTTTCGACACTGACTTCATCATGTCAGCAGACAAAGTGATGGGGAGCATTATCCACCCGGCGCAGAATCTGGACGCGGAAGACAATGTTACATCTGACAGTGTTGCTCATCCAGTTAATGCGTTTCTTGCTGATCGCAAACGCATATGTGGCCGCGGTCTAGGAGGCTGGGCTGCTAACAAAATCAAATCTAAGTTCGCTATGAAGTGTGGCGCGTGTGGCGACCCGAACCACGTCTGGTCCACCTAAAAGGCGCGCGATGCTAACGTCCTCCGCTGGGCATTGGCCAAGCGCAAACAGATAGCGGAGAAATATGCGGGACATCCTCCTCCTACGGCACACCTGAGTGACGTGGCGGCTGCTTTTGCAACCCTGGAGGATGACACTGACTGTCCCCTAGAATACGACAAGCATGATGATTACGATGACACCGAGGTGAGTGTGTCTCTCACCTCTATTGCTTTCACGTCCCCGGCGTCCTGAGTCGCTGACCTGTCGTTGACTCTGCCTGCTCCGTCAATCTGACGGCAATTCGGTCTGATTTCTCTGAGTTTAATCCCTCCTCCCGGCATAGCACCGTCGGTGGTGTCGGTGTCTCGGTTAAGGGCAGCGGGCTCTTTCGCGTTCCGATCTGCCTCGTGACTGGTCTGACAGTCGTTCGGCACGTTCACGCACTATATACATCTGGCCTATCCTCGCGGTCGGCTCTGAAAATCAGTCGTCTATTGAGTGTCAGTTGGATGCACAAACACTCTGGCTGCGAGTTTTCATTTCCAACTAATTCTGACAGTGGCATGCTGCTTGTCACCACATGAATGGGGATGCTAGTGCCGTCGGGGAACGGCCTCTACCTCCTTCCAAAGGGCACATGACGCACCGGGGCTGCCCTCGCGGAACGTAGACAGTCGTAGTGGACGGTCAGTTGCACTTGCTGCTGAGTGTGACCCTGCCCTGTGGCATAGCCGTATGGGACATTTGAATATGCAGAGTCTTCAGGCACAGCATTCGAACAATGCCACCTCGGTACCGTCCATGCCTAGCCTTGTAATTGATCTCTCTTACGAGTCTTGCCAATTGAACAAGGCCACCTCTGCTCCGCGTAATCGCACCGCCTCACAAAAGTTTGCCGCACCACTTGAAAAGTTCTCGTGTGATCTGTGGGGCCATGTGCATGTACCCTCCCCGCACGGACTGCGCTATTGTTTGTTGGTTATCGATCATCACACCAACTTCGTGTGGGTTCGATTTTTGAAGTCAAAGAATGAAACGTGCTCTCAGCTGGAGACAGTCTTGTTGGATGTACGCAACACTCATGCCAAATACCACTCGCACCTACATGCGTTTGCCCCCTTCAAAAAGTTCGATTCGGACTCTGTGTTTGAGGCATCTGACACGCAACTCATGTGCAGCCGCTTGGGATTCTATACACTTGTCTCCGCCCCCAACGCACATCACATGCTAGGAAAGGCTGATAGACCGTGGCGCACACTGCGTGACTGTGCATCCTCCATGATGCACGCCATGTCTGTCCCCAACAACATGTGGTCATGTGCCATGAGCACAGTTGTGCACCTGCGCAATCGCACATTCAACAGAGCCGTTGGTCCATTTGGAGGTGTACCCCTAGCACTCCTCACATGCACCGTGCCCGATGCCTCGACCTTCCGCGTGTTTGGATGTGAGGTATTTGCCAATGTGTCATACAACCTCAGACGGAAACTTGGCCTAAAAGCCTTCCGTGGGGTGATGGTGGGGTACTCACAAAACTCCCCCAGATATCGTGTGTATAACCCTGCTACGCGGCGCATCATTACGTCGGTTCATGTCAAATTCCAGGAGTCCGTGCCCGGTTTCGGCACCGCGCATCCTGTTGATTCCTCGGTTGATGTGTTTTTCGACGCGGACGACGGGCCTGATACATCGGACTGCCTGCCCCCACCAGCTGAGTTGAGCTTGAATGACATGTTTCCATCCACACCTCGCCTGACTCTATTCGACCGACCCGGGTTCGCGTGGCTCCTACTCACTTTGAGGACTACGTCGCTCACGTGTCCACAGTGCCTCGCATTTGTGTCATTGAATCATGTGAGTCTGACTTGTATTACCACGTGGAAGACATCCCGCCCCTACCTGATTTCTCCTTCATGGTAGCTCAACCGCGCCACACGTCAACGGAGGAGCCCGCGGGTGATGTGGCTCTTGTCTCCGCTAGTGTTTGTGTCGAACCGGCATCTTACAAGGATGCTTTGGTTAGCCAAGAGTCTGCGGAGTGGCAGCATGCCATGCAGCTGGAGTTCGACTCCCTCACGTCTAACCAGACATGGGACCTAGTTCCCCTGCCTCTGGGACGCAGAGTGGTCAACAACATGTGGGTTTACAAGGCGAAAACAGAACGCCTTTGGGGCTGTCTCTTGGTACAAGGCCCGATTCGTCGCCAAGGGATGTAGCCCGCGCGAGGGGATAAACTACACAGAGACCTTCTCGCATGTCATACGGCTCGCCAGCCTCCGCGTCTTCTTCAGCATCGCGGCGGCGCACGACCTCGAGCGGGGCGGCCTTGACATCGACATGGCGTTCTTGTACGGACCCATCAAGGAGGATATCTATATCAAACAACCACTTGGGTTCGACGACGGGACAAGCAACGTGTGTCACCTTCGTCGGTGCCTGCACGGTATGAAGCAGTCGCCCCGTGAGTTTAATGAACTCCTCCGCGACAGGCTTGTCTCCAAGGGCTGGCGACTGCTAACGTCGGACCCGTGCATATATATTTTTGAGGCAAACGGCGTTTTCGCCATTTTTCCCCACTATGTCGATGACATCCCCGTGGCGTGCAATAACACGGCCTGGCGGGTGGCATTCACCGCCCTCGTTCGCTCGCGGTTTGACATCAAGGATCAAGGCGACCTGTCGGACATCATTGGGATGCACATTATGAGGGACCGAGCAGCGCGCACCATCAGCCTCGACCATAGCAAGTACGTGCGAGAGCTGCTTGACAAGCATGACATGGTGGATTGCAAACCCTCGTGCCTGCCCATGGACCCCGGCTTCATGGCTGCTATTTCGAAGCAGACACCGGTGCCTCTCACGGGGACGGACCGTGACATTTACCCGAGCATGCTCGGCAGTCTCCAGTACGCCGCAGTTTGCACTCGACCGGACATCTCGACTGCACTTAGCATCTTAGGCTCAGCGCAGGCGAGCCCTACAGTGGCACACATGCAAGCCTTGAAGAAGGTTTTGCGCTACCTCAAGGGATCACCCAACATGAGCCAGACGTTGGGGGGGGGGTACGGACAACTCACTCCAACTCACAGGCTTTGCTGATGCAGACTGGGGCAATGACAGTGAGACACGCCGTTCCCGATTGGGGTTTATGTCTACACTGGGCAGAGGTGCAGTCAGCTATAAGTCACGCAAGCAGTCTTGCGTCGCACAATCCACATGCGAATCAGAATACTACTCGGCAGCGGACGCCACCAAGGAGGCAATTCACATTCGACAGATTCTATCGGAGATCTTCATTCAACTTGTCAGCGGGACGACCACCATCTGGGAAGACAACTAGAGCGGCATCGCCTATTCACAGAATGCACTGGTGAGCGAGAAGACCAAGCACATCGACATGAAGTACTACTTTGTGAAGGAACACATGCAGTTGGGAACCATCAAACTTCGGTACCTACCGACTGGTGACATGGTCGCTTACATGATGACCAAGCCACTACATGGACCCGCACTCGTGAAACACAAGAGCGCCATCTTGGGTGCAACAGGACACATGCAGCGATACCATTTGTAGAAGCGGACATTGGTCACTTTATCGGACTACAAGACATCCCCTAGCTATCTTGAGGGGGAGTGTTGTAAGTAATTCCTTATGTAGATTAGTTACAGAGAGTTAATGTATGCTCTGCTAGAAGTCCTTATGTACATAACATCAACTGGAGTGCCTGATGCACGATATCACAAGCTAGCGTATTGACAGCTAATAGCTCTAGTTTGAAATACTTCTCTTGTCTCGACACTAGCCGTCACCCAAGGCTGATTGTTTAGCGTACTTGTAGCCAGCACACCGCAAGTTACAATGTCTTCCTTATTTAACCGTGCATACCACGTTCGACACACTTGTGCCGCCCGTCGCTCCCTTACGAGTGGGTAGGAAAAACCTGCTGCTCTGCGGCGGGCTGCTAGGGCTGCTGCAGGTGGGCGGCGAGCTGCCCCCGCCGCTGCTGATTCGCGGGAGGCTGCCGATGCCGGTCGGCGCACGGTTGCTGTTGCTGTTGCTGCAGCAACCGGCGGACGTAGGGAAACTGGTAGTTTTGTTGTTGTTGTTGTTCTTGTTGTTGCTGCTGGTGGCGGTGGTGCTGCGGCTCGTCGGCGGTCGGTTGTTGCTGTCGGTAGTGGCGTGTGCATGGCCGTATCTAGGGGTGTTGGTGTTTCTGGTGCTACTACGGAGGGTACAACTGCTCATGATGTTGCACGTGCTCGTGCTAGTTGGCGATCGGAGGTTGATGTTCCTACTGGGGAACAACGTGTTGTTGGTGATGTACGGAGGGCTGCAATTGGGGGTGCTGTTGCTGCTTCTGATTGTGCCGTTGCTGCTGGTAGTGGGGGTGCTACATGTGGGGTCTCTGCGGCTGCTGGTGGTGTTTTGCGGATGGCTGCTGCAACACCTACTAGTGGACATAGAGACGTTGCTGGTCAGGCGGCTGGTGACGTTGCTTTTCGTGCTTTCGTAGCCACCGGTGCCGGTTCTCGGCCAAATATTGCACCTAGTGGTACTGGTGGTGTTGCTGCTACAAGTGGAGCTACTGCTGCTGGGTGGCATTGTTAGCACTAGCATCCCGTTGCATAGTACTTATGTACAAGGTAGCTATTTGTCATTCTAGTACTTAGTGTTATGCTATTAGCGGTACTCTATTCCCTTTTAGTGGCGGTCGGCCGGCCTTGCCGGTGCCTTCGCCGGCCGCCATCTCTCTCCTCTCACTTCTCTAGTCACCACAGCCGGCCCCCCTTGTGGGGCCGGCACGACCTCCGTGTAACTATCCTTTCCCAACTCTAACAGGTTATGGGCCCTCCGCCAAGTTACACTAGAGAAGAGCGTGTGTAAAGCGCTCGGCGCCACGCTAGTCCTACTTACTCCCACGTAAAAAAGAGTAGAGCGTGTGTAAAGCGCTCGGCGCCACGCTAGTAATTCATCGTCCCAAAAAAACGCATCCTACCGTCACTAAACACAGCAAAAAGATCCAAAGTACTACTAAAGTACTACTGAACCACAAAAACCGGGGATGGGTCGGTAGCTCGAATGAGCAACGCCGATCGTCTTCGCTCTGGGCCTGGCCTCCCATCGAGCGCAAGACTGGTGGACAGGGCCGCTGAACAGCGCGTACCATTCACCTCACCCCACCCGAGCCTAGCTCAAAATGGTCAGTGGATCCGTAGCGGCACCAGACGGTACACACTCAAAGGCGCAGCTTTCAGGAATTTAAATTTCATCCCCCCGACAGCTACCGCGCCATCCACTTCAAAAACTACACATATACCAGACAATGTACTGCGAAACCCTCGCGACACGCATCGCTTACAAAACCCTTCTTCCCCGGTGGCCGGCGCGCTCTATCGCGCCCCTCCGAGCGTCCGGACGTCCCTGTCCGCCGCCCACATCCATCAAACCCAGGTCCCATCAGGCCTAGTCGCGTGCCGCCAACACGCGCACTACTCTCAATCTCCGACTCCAAAAGCCACACACACCTCAGCTACTTCTATTCCACACTCGACTTCCTGCTCGACTGCCATGTCTTCAACCCCCACCCCCCCCCCACCTACAAGCAGGTGCTTGTGAGGGATCCCCCGCAACAAGGCCGCTTCACGGACTTATACCATCCCAGGAACAAACTCGCGGGACACCCGCTGACCCCGTTCCTCTCAACCTCTCAACTTCCTCACCCCCAACAAATACTGGGCACGCCTATGGACCCCCTCCCACTCCGACGCGGACTACAGACCCCCCCTTGTCCTGTCCATCCCGCGGCCAACCGAAACTCCCGGACAAGCCGACGACTTCTCCACCAGAACGATCGACACGCTCCTCCTTACAGGCAAGTACTCCACCAACCCCCCTCACCTGGCCCGCTTCTAGCTCCATGGAGTCTTCTTGCCGGATTCGTCACACCCCGACCCGATCGCATCCGCTTGCTCGGTGGCCCGTCGCTGCCTACTCGAATGCGTCAACTCCCTCACCGATCTCCCCAACCGTATCAAAAATATAATCGGAAGGGAACTTATCCACCACACGCGCTGGTCAGCGAACTCCTCTCGCACACACCACCCCACCGCCCCGAAATGCGACGATAACACCCCCCTACCGGTCGAACTCCATTCGGGCTTCCAGGAAGTCTGCCTGGCTATCCCCACCTCATGTATAACGGTAGGACTCATGTACCAGTTAACTTCACACCAGCGTGAATTTAATTCGGCCGGTCCAGTACCTCCCTCTATGACCTCCTCTCCCTCGCTATTGCAAAAACTGAGTCAGCAGAAAATTCGCTTTCTCCGCGACGCCTCAACTCCTGCAGTCTCAGGTCGTCGCGTGAAAATCCGATCCCCCCTGTTCTCCGGTATCACCGGCCAAGAGGTGATCGCACTCCTACATGACCTCCTCACCTCCGACTTCACAACTGCTCTCACCTCGACCGGATCAGCCCCCTCGACTCACCCACAATGCAGACAGGAAGACCTTCCAGAACAAGCCCAGTTCATCCTTCAGTTCGCGGACGCCATTCAACCGCTGGACACCCCTACCCCGATCGAGGCCGACCCCTCCTCATTCTGGGTAAATATCCTCCACCTGCCCAAGAATCCCATCCATTCACAATCCGGCCCTGTATCCCATCCCATTTTTTCATTTTCACCCCCTGAAACCGTACCCCCTGACAATCACCTTCACACCATCACCATCACACCCCCCCCCGTCTCTGGCCTTGTTCCTGGCATATCCTGGGCTGACACATGCCTCACCACAGTCCTTATACAGTCCCGCCACTCTCTTTCCCTACCATGCATCAATCCAGACGGCACCATCCCCCCATCACACTGGCTGCACACCCTCTTGTCCCAATCGGCCACCGAATACCTCACACACAACACCCCCACAACCCCCCCCCCCCCCAACACCCCCCCAACCTCTATCACTACACAACCCTGAAAAAGTTCCCAGACGGCTCATACTTTCGCTCCCACCCCTCCAACTCCCCCACCATTACCACCAGCATACAAATCTCCCTCAGCCCCGAAATGTATTGCATCCTCATCTCAACCAACGGCACAATCACCATCCCACAGACCCACACATACACCCATAGAGGCGCTCGCACACACTCCTCCTGCACCCTCAACATCACTCCCCACCACTAATCCACCTTCGGAAAAGCCCGTCTCACAGACCCCATTTTCACCACCCTCCCCTCTCCACCCCCTCTCACAATCACAAAAAAGAAACACCCTCCACCGCAACCCCCCCGCCCTTCTCCTTCAATGGTCCCGCCACCTCACAGACAATCACATCCCCAGCCAATGGCACCTGGACCCCTCCGACTCCCAAATGCAGGAAGACATTGACCTACCCCTCGACCTCTCCTCCCTCCCAGAAATACAACTCTCCACCACCCCGGCCCTCTCATCCCATAACCGATGGCCCCTACACCAACCCACCGCCTCACACCCCGCCTCCACCTCCTCCTACCACGGCCACCCCCCCCCCCTACCCTCCAGCCCCCCCCACGATTCCTCCGACCACTCTTCACCCTTCCCCTCTCCCCATTCTCACAGAAGACTCCTCTGGACCCATGGACTCCTCCACCTCACCACCCCCACCCCTCCCCCACAATCAACCCCCCACCCACCTCCCCGACCTCCCCAACCCTACTCATACCCTCACCCCCCCTCCTACCCTTCCCCTACACCCCACCCCTTCCTCCCCAACACCGCTCTCATCAGCAGCCTCCCCTCCCCGCCCTCGCCCCCCCACGGACCCCTCACTCCGACCCGCACCCCCAACAGGAATTACCAAACACTCTCGCCCCTCCCGCAAACAACCCTCCCCGTCCCCCCCCCACCCCGCGCCCCCCCCGCACCCCTCCCTCTCTCCCCAACGTGCCCTTCCCTCTCCCCCACTCCTTCCCGACCACATCCCCCCCTTCGTCACGAATACCCCCCCTCCCCCTGTCGACCCAGCCCACCTCCCCCTTCCAACCGGCTCTCCTGAAGACGAAGAACTCGACCTCGACGGCTATTCCGACCAGCCGGAGGACGACTCGGAGCCCCTAGACACCCAAAAGGCCAACACCAACTCCCCCAGAGCCAGTCCCCACCACAGGTCACCCCCGGCCAAGCAGGCCGACTATCATCATTAGGTCCCCTCAGGACGAACCCGAGGTTAGACCCCACACCCCCCCCCCCACTCCCCAACCCGACATCCGCAGACATACTGTAAACGCCTTGACTCACTTCAGACTCCCGGCCCACTTTAACCCCCGCACCTCCTGCACAACAATGCATAACTTTCTATTCGATTTAAACCTTGAATACGGCCTCCCCACCCCCATCGGATACCTCGATACCTCTGCTGCCCTCTCCTTCCAATGGGGTCAATACCAGGACCTCTCCAACCTCTCCTGCCTCGCCTCCGCAATAACCAAACTCCACTCGACTCCCACCGCCTCGTACACAGTTATCACTAACAACGAAGTCGATAACCACCACCACAACTCCCAATACCCCAGTCACTGGACAAACCTCGCCAACCGCGGCTCCCCCCCCGTCCGGGGACACCCAACCACTCTCTCCTCATCCTCACATGGCAGAACTCACACTTCGGCCTCCTCCACATTACTCACTCCTCCGCTACCTGGATAGATTCTCTACATCACCCCCCCCCCACCCGACCTCCTCGCCCGCTCTCTCAACCTCCTCTCCGACTGGAACTCCTCTCCCCCCCCTCCCGTCGGCACCCTCCACTCCCTCAACCCGCCTCGCCAAAACGACTCCGACAGAGCATGGTCGTGCGGCACTCACGCCCTCCTCCACACCTACTTCATCGCCACAGCCCCCCCGGACCAACACTACAACCCCCCCTCCTTTGACCCCCGGTCCTCCGTGTACTCCCTCCACACTCTCCTCTGGAACCACACCTTCCGCTCCGCCCCCCTCCCACAGGGACGTCACCACCTCCTCACCGTTTTACAACCCCCCACGCCACCCTCTCCCCCTCCACTCCCTCCCCCTACACACCCCCTCCCCTCCCCTCCTCTCCTCCCCCCTCCCTTCCAACCTCCACCCGTCGAACGCCCCCCCGATGACCCCCCCCGCATCACCGCCTCCCTCCCCTCCCCCATCCTCCCACACCACACATCCCAACCACTACACTTCATCAACCTCAACACCCGCGGACTACACACCTCCATTATGGATGTTGAACACCTCTCCACCTCCCACCAACCGGACGTATTAATCCTCACCGAAACCAACCACGCCACCCACAAGTCCCGCTGGCGCGTAGCCCTCCCCCAATACCACCTCAAAAGCTCCCGACCTTGCTACTCAACTGTGCCCCTACCCAACGCAGGCGTTCTCTTCGCGGTCCGCAGAGCCTCTTTCCAGTCTGCCACTGTCCTAACTCCGCCCCCCCACCTCATTCCCCATATCGCCGGACTAAAAATCGTTCCCCACTCAGGCACCCCTTACCTCCTTATCGGTACTTATATGCCCCAGCTCTCCACCCCCCCACTGACCCGCCTCTACGCAGAGGTTGCAGCTTGGGGCCTCCGCCTAGCGGACGACCACCCGCACCACCGCACCCTCTGGGGTGGGGACTTCCAATCTACCACCGACACAGGTACATGACACCCCGCCTTCACCTCCTTACTCAAAACCCACCTCCACCCCCTCCACGACCCCATCCCTACCTTCCCCCGAAGCGGGGGCTGCCTTGACCACTGGCTCACCACACCTCCTTCACCTATCACCCTCCCACCATCCTCTTGCTCGATATTCCCCTCCCCCTCCCACTTTACTGACCACTCTGCAATCCACCTCGTCATTCCCGCCCCTTCCTCCCTCATGGCCCATCCCCCCCCCTCCCCATACCCACCCCCACACACATCACACAACGCGCAAACTCACCTTTCGACTTCCCCTCACACCCAACCACATTAAAGCGTACCAATCCAGCACCCCCGACCTCATCAACCAAACGGCCGCCCTCCACGCAGAAATACTCAACACCTCACACACCTCGGCCTCCCCCGACACCCTCGACACCCTCGCCTCACAATTCACCACACTCCTCTCCCAACACATGAACCACGCAGCCACAGTTTGGCCCCTCCTCCCCGACAAGAAACCCCGCCCACCCCAAGCGTCCCTTGACCCTACTTGGTTACCAAATAAAACGCGCACTCACATCCTCAAACTCCGTAAATGCAGTAAAAACTACGGCCCCCTCCCCATCGCCCAAGCCCTCTTAAACACAACTGAATATCTCTCCCCTGACGCCATCAAGCAACAGTGCCAAGCACGCATACGCCAGCTCCTTCACGCCACCACAACGGATAAGATAAAGAAAATAAAGACTCGAGCCAACGCGGCCTACGACTCCTGCCCCAAACTCTCCCACCGCCGATTGAAAATTAAAAGCGGCCTCCTTCCCCCCGCCGGCTCCGCCTCCACCCTCCACCGCATTACCAAACCCGATAAAACCACCGCATCCTCACCCTCCGCCGTCATTGATGCGATACACTCTCACTTCGCCACCGAACTCGGCTGCGCCACCCCACACGAACTACCCACCCCCCCATGGGAACTCCCCGACAACCCCGACAACTTTACCATCGAACCCCGCGGTGACCCCTCTCTCACCCTTGCCGACATGATTACCCGCGACACTTTCGATAAAACACTCAACTCCCTAGGCACCGGCAAAGCCCCCGGCCCCGACGGTATCCCCAACGAAATAATCAAATTCCTACCACCGGCGACCCGCTCCGCCCTCTTCTCTCTCCTCTCCCTCCTAGCACACAAATCCTACACCCCTCCAGATTGGTGCCACAGCACAACATGCCTCCTACATAAAAAAGGCGACCCCTCCCTCCTCGATAACTACCGCCCTATCGCCCTCATGAATAACCTCCTTAAACTATGGACAGCACTAATCAAAGATGCAGGCTCGAAGTACGCCGAAACCCACGGCATTCTCAGCGACCAACAGGACGGATTCCGACAACACCGCAGTATCCACGACGCCCTCTCCTCCCTCATTATGACGATGGAGGACGCGAAACTCCACAGCAAAGACATCTACGTCATGTACGCAGATTTCAAAGGCGCCTTCAACGCCGCGGACCACCGTATCATGTTCAAACACATGCGTCAACTCGGTATGCCCCCCACCTTTGTCGACACATGCGAACACCTCTACGGGGTCTCAACCACAGACTATATTACACCACATGGCCCCACCCCTTCTATAGACATTAATCGCGGAACCCTCCAGGGCGACACCCTCTCCCCCTTTCTATTCACCCTCTTCCTTGAACCCTTCCTTCGCTGGCTCACGGTGGGAAGCCGGGGCTACCGCCCAGGCCCCCCCGCTACTAACGTCGACCCCACAGAACCCACAGCCACATACCCAGGACACGGCTTCGCCGACGACCTCAGCCTCGCCACGGGCTCGACCCCCAACATGACCATCCAGCTCAGAAAACTCTCCCTCTTCAGCGCCTACACGGGCATGACCGTCAACATCCGCAAATGCTGCATCACCGGCGCCCTCTGGCGCACAGGCAACGCCCTCACCCTCGCCAACACTACCCTCCTCGCATCCCGCCTGCAAACTCAGTTCATCTCCCTAAACTCCACCCCGGCCCCCATCCCCTCCATTGGCCCCAAGGACACATACCGCGTCCTAGGGGTAGAACTAAACACCTCCCTCAACTTCACCAAACACTGGCATGAACTCAAGCGTACCACTGCATCCCTCATCACCACCCTTTCCACCTCCCCACTAACACAATCCCGCAGAATCAGGGTCATCCGTGGACTCCTCATCGGTAAGCATTTCACCCTCCAGCTCGGCCTCTTCACCGACTCCCAACTCGACACTCTCGAAGGACAAATCTGCCGCGCACTCCGCTCCGCCGTCTCCTCGGTACGTAACCTTCCCCGCACCGCCCTCCACCGCCCTACCTCAGACCTAGGATACGGCCTCCCCTCCCTCAAAGCCCACGCAGCACAACTCACAGTTTGCCACCTACATAAAATCATGAACAACTCAGGCTACAGAGGCCACATGGCCCGCGCACACATACGCACCCTGTCCACCACGTACTCCCACTGGCCCTCGGAATCCATCATGTCAACATGTTACACCCCACCTACACTAAAATGCTTAGTCAGAGCTCAACGCGATGCGGGCACCCTATTCCACAACATCCCTCCACTCTCCCTCACCAACCCTATCGCCTCCACAATCCGCGCCCACTTCACCACTCAAGACAACGCCCTCCTCACCTCACTACGGGACAAAGCTACACACATCACCGACCCTCACACATATAAACAAGCCTACTGCGATTTCTCTCCCCGCAAAACACACGCCTCCCTCCTACCCCGCCTCACCCCCCTCTGGAAAAATAACATCACCTCGTGGCCACAAGTCCTCCTCAGAGCCACCTCATCCTCCTTCATCCTCAAATCATGCAAATCCATCACCAAACTCACGGGGTCCACCACCCCACTCTCAGTTCCCATCCGCCTCCTCGCCGCAATCCTCACTGAACCCCTCGATACTATCCACAACCGCCTCCCCATCACAAGCCTCACTTCCAACCAAGCATCCCCCCCCACCACTATACACCCCTCATGGATTCCCCTCCTCTCCCCTCACCTCCCCCGCTCACCCCCCACCCTCTCATCCGGCATCTGCACCTCCCGCACCACTCACCCCACCCCCACCGCACCCACCACACACTTAGACACAGAATACCTCACCCCCTCAGACCACCACTACCCCCCCTGCGACGTAACACGCATCATTTCCAAACACAAGGACACAGAATACGGCCAAACGCAGTACATGGTTGAATGGGCCCCGGAACACCTCACGGAATGGGACATTCAGTTACAACTCGACGACGGCTTCCGCCTCATCTCCTCCACTCCCACATCGGTATGCCTCCCCTCCCCCTCCCCCACCGCCTGCTCCATCTGTCATGACCCCCTGCACATAGAACCCTCCTCCACCTGCTGCACATGCCCGCACTTTGCCATACACTCCCAATGCCGCCCAGCTCAGGGACCCGCCACATGGCAGTGCGAGTGGTGTGCTCGCGGCCAACAACACGACCTCACCCACCTCCACGAAGTGCAGTGGGCCCCATGCCTACAACTCCACGACACCATCAGTGAGACCCCCTCCGGCCCCACCGCCCTCACCGCATTTAACTCAGGCTATGTCCCCTCCACCACACCCATTTTGCCAGAACCCGGACCCCCTCCGTGGTCACACCCCCTAATCACATTCAACCATGACCCCATCAACCCCGACCTCGACATGCTCCCTACCGGTAAATTCGCTATCCACGCACACCCTTCACTCCACGACACCACCATACTCTGCACTCCCGACGGCCGCGCGGTCACCACCCTTAACGGCCCCCGAGTCCGCCACCTCTACCAACTCTTTCGCCCCGACCTCTCGCAGCATACGTTCGAAGAGGAGGTCTACCACCTCCTCACCCGCCTCGGCTCCCGCTCAGAAATCCACTCACCCACACCCGCCACCACCACCCGTAATAGATGGGCCACCAGAGAAGACCTCCTCACAGCTCTCCGTCACACATTCCGCATCCAGACAGAACTCTACTCCGACCCCCTCAATAAATCCCTCCACTCCCACACCTACCACTCCCTCTACCCCGAAGATATAGTCTTCTCATCTAGCGGCAGCAATGCCCCGCACACCTGGCAAGGCACCAACATAGCCAACCCCGAATACGACCACGAATGCATGAGACGAGCCATGGAACACGCAATCACCAGCGCACACCTCACAGCCCCTCACACACCCAGCGCAACCATCCTCATCCTCCCCCGATGGGAACACACACCCTACCGCCACACCAAATACATCAACTCCCCATACACCCACCACCTTTACACCCTCCCCAATGACGCAAACACCTTCCTACCCCCCGACCAACACACTGGCAACCCCACCCCTACCCCATTCGGCACACGATGGATGGTCGACATATACCTCGTCGCCAACCCCCTCGCACTCTCCACCCTCCCATCACCCACAGCCATGACCGCACTTCACAACACTCTCGAATCTATCTACGACACCCACCTCCCCAACCCCATCGTCACCCCCCCTCCTCCACACGTCTTTGGCACCTACTCACCCCACTCAGCGGGTATATACCACCGACCCCCAAACCCAACTCACCCCCTCACATACCCCCTCCCGGACCGCGTGCATCTAACGTACCCCCCCACCAGAGGCACCCCTGCTTGGAACTGGCAGGACTTCGTATACACAGACGGCTCGAAAAAAGGAAGCTCGTCCCCCCTCGGAGCAGCAGCTACCCACCCCGCCTCGGACACCAAACTCAAAATCATGGTGACCTCTACCCCTCCCTCACATACGATAAATCGCGCTGAATTAGCTGGCATAGATATAGGCCTCCAACTTGGCCGCACCCACCTCCTCACAGACAGTGCGTGCTCCCTCCGCCTCATACAAGGTTACTTAAACTGCCCTTCCGCTTACCGCCACAACATTCACCGCGACACCCTCTTATCCATCACACGCACCCTTAAAACCCGCTGCGACGCAGGCATCCGTACACACCTCGGCAAAATCAAAGCCCACAACCATTCCCGAGGCAACGACCTCGCAGACACCCTTGCCAACCTCGTCGCGGATGGTCACCCACCCGACACTACATACACGACAGGTTCAGAGGTCACGATAGGCCACTGGACCTGGCCATACACCCTCATTCCACAAACCCTAGGAGACCCCATACCCTACAGATACACCAACCTCAAAGCCGATGCACACACCTACAGCACCAAACACACACACACACACACCTCTCTCGCAATCAACCAAACACGGAGCCCTCCTCGCCCGCGCCGCGACGGACGGCGCCGATTTCTCTTACCACAAAAAACACTCAACCCTCACAAATATCCAGTTCACACACAAACAAGAATTCATGTGGGGCGTCCACAACACCCGCCTACTTACTCACAACCCCACCCTGCGCTGCCCCCTATGTGGCCAATTCACTAGCAACGGCCACATGGCCGGTAACTGCCCCTCCATGTCTGGTCTAAGACAGGACCGACACAACAGCGCTTTGCAGCTCCTACTCTCCCTACTGGAACGCCACAACGGAGGACGCTGGGAAACCATCACCGCAGACTTCGGTAACAAACCCATCAAATCGTTTGCTTCCCCCACCCCTGTCCACACTCCACTTGACTGCCACCCACCTCACCCCAACCACATGCCCACCCGTCTTGTTGCTGCTGACGAAGGTCTCTCGCCTGACTCCCTAACCTCATGCCCCGCCGTCCTCCCCCCTGAGATTCTCCCCCCCTGCTTCGTCCCCCTGCACACAAACCTGACTTCATCCGCATCCTCGAACCCCGATTCGTTGGTCACTCCAACGGTCGCCGACGTTACGCATCCATAAAAAAGATTCAGATAGGGGAATGGAAGTACTGCACAGACAACAACCTCTCCCACACAGCCGACCTCATACGATCCAAATACACCCCCCTTGCAAACGCCATCAGAAGCCACTGGCCAGGCACAGTGGTTGACATCCTCCCCATCGTCATGAGCCGCACAGGTACACCGCACTCCTCCACCATCACGAGTCTCACCTCCCTTCTCACCGCCCGCACCGACCCTCCTGATAAACTCGTCTCCAAAGCACATCTCGACACGTTTCGCATTCTTGCACAACTCCACACGCATACTGTCCAATGGCTGCATCACCTCCTACTCATATACCGCATCAAGTCCCGAACGACCTCCCGCCGCGCCTCCGCACATTGCCCCCTCGCACGACCCTGAATGCACGCCTCCCTCGCCTCTACTTGCACACCTCCCCGGGTGGGAGTAAAACCCCCGACCCACATTGGAGAGGTTGGATTAGGTGGTTAACGGTCTAGCCCTGACTTGTAAGTTCCCTGTATGGCATAGTTGGGAGGGCCTAGAGACAGCAGCCGACGCATCCGGCTTTTGGTGAAAAACCGGCGCATACGGTACATGTTGTAAACAATTTCAAATTTCAAATTTCATCGTCCCACCGACCCCACGCTTCGCCTTCGAGCTGGTTGTCCGCGACTGGCCTACCATCTCCCACGTAAAAAGGAGAAGAGCGTGTGTAAAGCGCCCGGCGCCACGTTCGCCCCACCCAGCTTTCTGTCTCACCTAGCCTTCAGCCTACCGATGCTCTCGACCAGATCTGGTTTTTCAGACCGACCCGCGAAAAATTCGGCCCGTGCGTACTTTAATTAGTACTGTTATTGTTTTTTCCCGAGGCAATGCCGCAACGCTCACCTTACTTAGCGAGGAGCTTAACTTTCCCACGGCGAAAAGGGGGAGTCAACACGAGCGCCCGTCTATGTTTTTTGCGTGCCTACACGCTCCTAACGGCCTTGTTGGCTGTGCTTCTTCCTCGCCGGTCGCTCTCATGCGTCGGCTAATTCCCCCGTGGACAGTTTTTCCCGCTACATGTGAGAATAGTACATTACGCAGTACATTTGGAACTGCTTCATATCGGCAACTCGCCGGTAGCGGCACGTTCTTGTGAGCGCATGTCGCTACACCTACCCGGCCGGAGACACACGCTACAAGCACTACACCTTCTACCAAGATGACACCTTCCTCAACGCAAGCTAGGACGACGTCAAGACCTCGGCTACCTTGAGGGGGGGTGTTAGCACTAGCATCCCGTTGCATAGTACTTATGTACAAGGTAGCTATTTGTCATTCTAGTACTTAGTGTTATGCTATTAGCGGTACTCTATTCCCTTTTAGTGGCGGTCGGCCGGCCTTGCCGGTGCCTTCGCCGGCCGCCATCTCTCTCCTCTCACTTCTCTAGTCACCACAGCCGGCCCCCCTTGTGGGGCCGGCACGACCTCCGTGTAACTATCCTTTCCCAACTCTAACAGGCACAATGAAACAAAATGAAAATGTTTACAACAATATCAGTATAAACCGGTTGTTGTCTCTGGCCCCCCCGTGCTAAGCCAATGTGGACTCATAAGCGTGAGATAGACCGTGAACCACTAATCCCAACCTCTCCATTGGCAGTGACGATACCGTCTAAAACATACACGTAACCAGGTATTTCTTATTTTTTATCTATACGATTTTTTGGGGGATACAATATGAAATAAAAAGTGTCGCTAGTCTCCACGAAACGCGGCCTGCTCCAGCCGCTGCGGGGATGCTGATCAGTGAGGCTGGTCCGCGTGAGCTGGTCGAGGCAAACGTGCCTGACCTCGGGTACCGTGCGACTCCGGTCTTGCCGGAGCTAGGGGGAAAGGCATGTGAAAAACCCCCTCGCTCAGATCTTCGTCGGTCCCGTCTCGATCCTTGCTCTTCCCCGCCCGAGGTAGTAGTTGCTCCTCCCGACGCACTTCGCCACCTAGCCGAGTCTTCCCTCCTCCTTCGGGGGCTGGGAAGAGTAAATAAATAAGCTGCAGACGGTGTCCGGCTGGCTCTCCTGCCCCCGTGCTAGATTTTCTCCGGTCCCTTGTCCTTGTTCCGTCTGTTTTCAACACCCATTTGATCGCGTTGTGGCCGGCCGTACCCTCCCCGGTGGTTTACGTTGTTAGGGAGCCGCCTTTACCACATGCGTGCCGTTACGATAACCCTAGGCACACTGCATGAGGCAGCCTATCGATAACCGGCTACCGACTAGGGGAGGGGTGGGTCGGACACATGGATCGAGTCACCGAACCACAAAAGATGTTGGGTACGGGAATATTTTTCCAAAAGCCCCCCGTACCGGGCTTTTCCGGCGGCAGTCGATCCTAAGGATCGCCGCCGCCAGACCGTGCCGCTCCTCCGACCGCGGCCCACCTCCGTCCTACGTAGCTTCAGGCCTCGCCCCCATGGTAGACTTAAAACTCTCGCAGGGCTGGCGGCTACTAGCGAGCGCCGTGCCCTAGCGCTGCTTCCCAGCTGTCCGCCGCCAGCTCCAACACCCTCGTCCCACTGCAGATCCGTCCGTACCCTTCCTCGCTAAAAAACAATCCGCAGACATCGTCCCCGCCGCGACGGGAGAGTATCTATGGGTATTTAGTTGATGAAAAACATATCGGATTGGCCGAGCGGTAGATCCATGTGCTGGTGTACGGATATTATGTTTTTCCAAAACCCTCCGTACATGGCTTCCCGACAGCTTATGATCCCGCGGATCACAGCTGTCGGTACCTCGTTCAGCCCCCTACCGTGCTAAGCATGGCACGGCTACGGGGTTACCTGCGCCCACCGCGTGTAGGTAGAGGTAGGTGCCGACGTGCCTGCGAGTGCACACCCCTCCGGGGCCGCCGCCACTGCGCCGCCGGCGGGCGCCTAGATGGCACAATGCTGTTGTTGCAGGTACTGCCGCTGGTGGGCGTCGTCATGTTGTTGTTGGTGGTGTTGTTGCCGATGCCACTGATGGTGCTGCTGGTACTACATGTGCATGTGTTGATGCTGGTTGGCGGGCGGTTGCTAGTATTCGTAGGCAGAGGGATGCAACTTGTGGTCCGACCATTGGTGTTACTACTTATGCTGGTGGGCTTCGAGGTCCAGCTGTGGGTGCTGCGGCTGCAGCTACAAGGGGAGCTATTGCTGTTAGATGGCACCATGTTGTTGCTGCTGTTACAAATGCTGGTGGGCTTCGCCTTGCTGCTGTTGGTGATGCTGCTAGTGCTGATGCTGCTGCCGGCGGTGTTACCGCTGGTAATATTGCTGCATGTATTGATGCTGATTGGCGGCCGGTTGTTGGTATTCGTAAGCAAAGGGTTGCAACTTGTGATGCTGCTATCGGTGCTGCTATTGACGGTAGTGGGCAAAGGGTTGCACTTGGTGGTGTTGCTGCAAGTGGAGCAACTCTTGTTAGATGGCACCTTGCGTTGATGGTGGTGTTGCTGCTGTTGATATTGATGTTGGTGGGCTTGGCCTTGCTGTTGTTGGTGCCGCTAGCGTTGTTGATGGTACTACTGTGGCATGTGCCGATGTTGGTTGGCGCCCGGTTGCTGATATTCGTGAGCATAGGGCTACAAGTAGTGGTACTACTACATGTTACGGTGTTGCGGGGGTGGGCTTTGTTGCCGGTTTTGCGACCGGATGTTGCCCTTGCTCGTGGTGATGTCGGTGTTGTAGCAGCCGCCGGAGCTGGTTCGTGGCCACCTAATGTTGGTGGTCCTTATGGACAAGGAGCTGGTCGTGCTGCTGCCGGGGACGCCTTTTCACCTTTTGGTGGTGGTTGGCGCTCGGCCGTTGCAATCAGCGTCCATGCGCAGAAGGTTGCGGCGAGTGGTGCTGCAGCTGATGCTCCTACTGCTGCTGTTATTGTTGCTGCTATGGGACTTGCGGCTGCCGGGGCTCGCTCGCGCCGAGCTGCTAGTGTTCGTGTTGGTGTTGGTGGGCACAAACATGTGGCTAGTGGTAGGGCCGTTGTTGTAAGTAATACCGTATACGTATTAGTTGCAGATAGCTACTGTAAGCTACTCTAGACATTATTAGTACATGTCTAGATCGGACATACCGATAAACTGTTTGACTCGGTACAGAGTTGTCGCTAGGCTACAGCTCTCTCACTTCTGTTGTCCCGACACCACGCTTGTAGGCTGGTTGTCGCCGTAACTGTTCCGTTTGCGGGACTGTGACTGTAACTACGTTTGCGTACGTTATCTTCCACACTAACTGTGTTTGCATGGTTCAATAGGTTATGGGCCCCCGCCTCACGTCACTCACGCGCGACAACCTGGTTCGGCAAGCTGCGATCGACAGCTCTCCCGCAGAAGGCAAGTTTCTCTAGACACCTAGTACTTTCACCTTGTAGTCGGCGGTATCGCCAGTACAAACTGCGATTTTAAAACCCGCCACCACCCCTCTTAAGCCAGCCACTCGACGGCGATAGCCAGCCACCCACACCGACGCACTCGTCGTGTGTGAACAGGGTGCACACAGGTCCAAGCTGGAGAACGGGGGGGCGCACTATCGGGTGAATACGCATCCACAGGTTGCACGCCAGCCGTAGCTTACCTTTTTTTATTTTCATATTATCTTAGCGACTCAGCAGCCAGCGCAGCGCTCCACTTGTCCTGGCCTTGGCCTCGACTTGTGCCCCACACTGGGTGGAGTATACAGCAAGGTGCTTTGAGACACCCCGGGGCTACATGCCGAGGGGTCGGCGGGCATCATGCCGTCTCTCTGAAACCACTTTTAGGCACGAGTCCGGCTAGCGGTTTTTACCGCTGTCTGTATTTTATTCAGCTCTTCCTTTTTCGCCCCCTGTCGAAATAGCGCCGAAAACTCGCTCTGCAGACTCTCCGCATGTTTCACCTGTTGATTCCCCTGACCCAGGCTATCAGCAGAGCGCCCTCGACCCCCCCCCCGGATACTCTCGCGCTGCTCGTTGCGCAAGTGGCGCGCATTACCGCTCGTCTCGACTCGCAGTCGGCCGAGGCTGCTGCTATCCCTGCTGCGGGTGCTAATCCGCACCCCCCTGTAGCTCAGCTCCGCCACGATGCTCAGCTCGAGCACGTCCGGGACAGCCACGACGGCCACACCCTCCCTCTGTTTGTACATCCCCACCCTGGATACGTCCCACCGGACGCAGAAACAGTCTTCGCTGCTGCTACTCCTGTAGCTCCTGTTGGCGACCCCACAGTCGCACAGCGCCGTCCCGATGCGCCCCGCGAGCACTCGCGTGCCGGTGCGCACCACGACCCCTCGCGTCACGCCCTCCATGTTGATCACCTCCCACCACCCCCCCCCCCCTTCCCCCCCCGCTGGATATTCCCTTCACCACCCCGGCCCTCACATCCCGGAGGCGCCCTCTCACCTCGTCCCCCCCTACCGTGACAACCCGCACTCGTACGGCCCGCCGCGTCCCATGGCCGGCCGCTCTCCCTTTCCCGGTGGCCCACCTCCTCCCTTTCATGGCCGGCACTCTCCCCCAGTCCAACATGGCGACCCCGCCACCCGTGGCCGTCGTCGCCCCACTATTGACCCGGTGGTCATCGGCCGGGCGGCACACGAAGCCTCGACAAGGACGCCCTCAACCGGTCCATGAAGATGTCGGTCCCCGTCATGGGCCCGACCACGGACTTTAAGCAATGGAAGAGGACCTTCCTTAATTTTCTCTCCATCAAGGCCGCATACCTCATTCCACAGCTGGCCATACGCGACTCCGGCGTTTCCCTCGACGAACCAGCACAGCACTACGCCTACACGCTGCTTTTCCATGCAGGCAGCGCGAATCAGCGCGCTGACCAAGCGATGAAATGCGTTTCTCCATCCCGCCCTGACTGCGCCGCTGCCGCGTGGGACATCCTGTGTGAACGCCTCGACTGTCGGTCTTTTGCTCGCTCCTTGTCCCTCCTGGACAACCTGACGGTCAGACAGCGCCCTGGTCAGTCACTCAGTGACTATGTCCACTACATGCGCTAGACCTTTGACGACTACCACGACACATGCCAATTGGTTGATGGCTCCGCTGCCATCCCCCCCCACCACCTCGGTCTCCTCATGCTGCGCGGTATCTCTAGCAGCGGCCCACACGGTCAGGCAAAGCAATGCGTCATCAACGCCTTTGACACGGACTACCTCATGTCGGCTGATGAAGTGATGGCCAACATTCTCCACCTCGCGCAAAACATGGACGACGACTCTGCCCCGGACACACCCGCTCTGGCCATATCACCCCCTCCCATCTCCGCGTTTGTCGCTGCGGGCCGCGGCTCGCACAGCGGTCGAGGCCCACCACACCGTAACCCTCGCGGCCATCGACCCAACAAGTGTGGCGTTTGTGGCAGCCTTAACCATCTCATGTCAGCCTGCACTGCCACGGATGACGCTATCCTTAAGTGGAATCTCGCCAAGCGTAAGATGACCGTCCACAAGTACGGCGCCGCCAGTGGCACCCCCTCTGCTCACGCTGCGCTGCTAAGCGACGTCCCTGCCGACGACGCCCCCGCCGATGACACCGACTGCCTACCCACCCTCGCGGACTGCGCAGATGACTACGCTGACGACGAGGCGAGTGTCCCATTCAGCTCTGTGGCATTCTCCTCTTCCCTCGCCCCGGGTCGTAACCTGTCACAGTTTTGGGTCGTTGATTCCGCTTGCTCGATTAACCTCACCGCGTTTTGAGATGACTTCGTGAAATTCACGCCCCCCTCCGCTCCCTCTCGCGTGGGCGGTGTCGGCGTTGATGTTAAGGGCAGTGGCTCAGTGCGGATTTCTGTCAGACTTGCCTCTGGCCAGCTCATTCACCGCACTGTCTATGCACTCTACACCCCTGACCTGTCATCTCGCTCCGCACAGCGTATCGGCAGACTACTTAGTGTGAGCTGGATGCAAACTCACAGCGGATGTGAATTCGTCTTACCCTCCAACTCTGACATTGGTTTGCTTTTGGTACCCACAGGCATGGGTGTGCTAGAACCGTCCGGAAACGGTCTCTACCTCCTTCCCCACCAGCCGGACCTCCCTTCAAGCCCATCCGCACTGGCGGAACTTGACGCCTCACCTCAAGTTGCCCTTACTGCCCAGTGTGATCCCGTCATGTGGCACCGTCGGTTTGGCCACCTCAACATGCAAAGCCTTCAGGCCCAGCACAATCACGGTGTCCCGACTAGCCCTGTGTTAGCTAGCATTGTAAACAAAGTTTCTTGCGACTCTTGCTTACTTCACAAAGCCACGGCTTCACCACGCAACACAGCCGCTTGCGCGAAGCCATCCCACCCCCTCCTTAACTTGTCCGCTGACCTCTGGGGCCCGGTCAATGTCCCCTCCCCACATGGCCTCCGCTACTGCATGCTCGTCATCGACCACCACACCAACTACATGTGGGTGCGGTTCCTTAAGTCTAAAGACGACGCATGTTCGGAATTGGAAACCATCCTGTTGGACGTAAAACACTTGCATGCCCGCCATCACTCCCAGACGGGCGCGTTCGCACCGGTCCTCAAGTTTGACTCCGACTCTGTGTTTGAAGCTGCTGTCACTCGCCGGATGTGCGCACACTTCGGCGTCGGGGTACAATTCTCTGCCCCATACGCCCACCACATGCTCGGCAAGGCCGAACGTCCTTGGCGCACTATCCGGGACAATGCATCGGCGATGCTCCACAACATGGCCGTTCCCAACTCCATGTGGTCGTGCGCTGTCAGTTCTGTTGTGTACCTTCGCAACCGCACGTACAGTCGCTCAGTCGGACCTAATGGGGGCGTCCCCCTCACACTCCTTACGTCGTCGGCGCCTGACGCCTCCAAGTTCCGCGTCTTCGGCTGCGCCGTTTTCGCCAAGGTCCCCGACAAACAACGTCGGAAACTCAGTGAAAAAGCATTTCGCGGCGTCATGGTGGGCTATCCCCCTGACGCACCCGGGTATCGTGTCTACAATCCGGAAACGCGTCGCATCACCACTTCCGTACATGTTGTCTTTCAGGAAGACACCCCAAGCTTCGACACACAACCCTCCGTCGACTCGGCCATCACCGACTCTTCGGAAGACGTACCCGCAGACTCACCCATGTCCCACCCCATTGACCTCACATTACCCACACCCCTACCCCCCCCGGCAGCCCCTCGCCATGCTCGGCTCCGCTCCCACCCCATTCGCTACGGCGATATGGTTGCCCACCTGTCTGACTACCCACCGACCCTCGTAACGGCGTGTTGTGATCCTGAACAAGGCCCAGCTCAAGAGGACATATTTGAGCACCCTCACGTCCCCGACCTTGTCACGGGTCCCCCACACACACCTGCCGGCACGTCCTCTACTGCCGTCGCCCTCCTCTCCGCCCGAGAGTGTGTGGAACCAAAATCCTACCGGGCTGCGTTGGACAGCGCCCAAGCCCCCCAATGGCAAGCCGCTATGCAACATGAGTATTCCTCCCTCATCAACAACGGCACGTGGGACCTTGTGGACCTCCCCCCAAGCCGCATGGTCGTTAACAACATGTGGATCTTCAAAGTCAAGTCGGATACAGCCGGCGACGTCTCCCGCTTCAAAGCGCGGTTCGTCGCCAAGGGGTGCAGTCAACGCGTTGGACTGGACTACACGGAGACCTTCTCCCCGGTCATCCGCATGGCCAGCCTGCGTCTCTTCCTAACCATCGCAGCCGCCCGCGACCTTGAGCTCTGCCAGCTTGACATCGACACAACGTTTCTCTACGCCCCCATCCGGGAGGATGTGTACATCCGCCAGCCCCTCGGCTTCACCGATGGAACGTCCAAGGTTTGTCACCTCAAGCGTTGCCTCTACGGCCTTAAGCAGTCCCCCCGCGAGTTCAACATGCTACTTCGTGCGTGGCTCGTCGACCATGGATGGCAACAATGCGTCTCCGACCCGTGCATCTACATCTTCCGCACCGGCCACGTTATCGCCATGATCGCCTTGTACGTCGATGACATTCCCGCGGCCTGCAATGATGCCACTTGGCTCGCATCGTTCAAAGCCCAACTCGGAGCACGGTTCAAGATCAAGGA
This sequence comes from Tetraselmis chui, assembly GCA_026401115.1. NCBI lineage: Eukaryota > Viridiplantae > Chlorophyta > Chlorodendrophyceae > Chlorodendrales > Chlorodendraceae > Tetraselmis > Tetraselmis chui. The sequence continues at coordinate 347,761 of JAPMLY010000017.1, forward strand.
CCTATGCGACCTCTCCCAACTCCTCGGCATGCACATTACCCGTGATCGCTCCACGCGCACAATCTCGTTGGACCAGTCCAAGTACATGCGCGACATACTCGCCAAGTACGGCATGTCCGACTCTAAGCCGTCGTCACTTCCGATGGACCCGGGCTTTCTCGCCGGCCTCGCACACTTGAATTCGCCCTCTCTCACAGGGGTGGCCAAGGACGTCTACCCCAGCCTCCTGGGCAGCCTCCAGTACGCAGCCGTTTGTACACGCCCCGATATCTCCACGGCGTTGAGCATCCTGGGCTATGCCCAAGCCTCACCCCTCGAGGCACACTTGCATGCTCTGAAAAAGGTCCTCCGCTACCTCCATGGCACCATCGACATGCGCCTGACGTTAGGGGGGGGGGCTGGACCACAGCCTCCAACTCACAGGCTTTGCCGACGCTGATTGGGCCAACGACAGCAGCACCCGCAAGTCTCGCTCCGGCTATCTCTTCACCCTCGGACGCGGGCCAGTCAGTTACAAGTCCAAACAACAGACTTGTGTGGCTCAATCCACGTGTGAAGCCGAGTACTACTCTGCGGCTGACGCCACCAAGGAGGGACTCCACCTCCGACAACTCCTGGGGGAAATCTTCAACTCCCCCATCACCGAAACCACCACCATCTGGGAGGACAACCAAAGCGCCATTGCATACTCCCAGAATGCCTTGGTCAGCGAGAAGACTAAGCACATCGGTCTGAAGTGGCACTTCCTCAAAGACCACGTGGAACAGGGAACCATCAAGTTGAGGTACCTCCCCACTGACCAGATGGTGGCTGACATGCTCACCAAACCCCTCCCGGGACCTGCACTAGCAAGACACCGAAGTAGTGCGATCCTTGGAGGACAAGACCCAATGCAACGCTTCATCCCGTAGCTACCTTTAGGGGGAGTGTTGTAAGTAATACCGTATACGTATTAGTTGCAGATAGCTACTGTAAGCTACTCTAGACATTATTAGTACATGTCTAGATCGGACATACCGATAAACTGTTTGACTCGGTACAGAGCTGTCGCTAGGCTACAGCTCTCTCACTTCTGTTGTCCCGACACCACGCATGTAGGCTGGTAGTCGCCGTAACTGTTCCGTTTGCGGGACTGTGACTGTAACTACGTTTGCGTACGTTATCTTCCACACTAACTGTGTTTGCATGGTTCAATAGCCGTTGGTGGTGCTTATGCAACTGCTTGTGCTGGCCGGCCCCGGTTGTTGATGCATGGGCTGTTGGACAAAGAGCTCTAGCCGGTGATGGCGCTTCTAGTGGTACTTATACAAGTTGTGGTCGGCGACTGGCCGTTGCTACCACGGCCCGTGGGCAAAGGATTGACAGCGGTGCCGGTTTAGCACATGTTGGTGCCAGTGGGCATAGTGTTTTTGCTGCCGGGCGGAGGGTTGCAGCTCGTTGGCGGCCTGATGGTGCTACTGGTAGGCGGCGAGTTGCGGCTTATGCTATTGGTGCTCGGGCCGGATCATCAGGATCGGAGCCGGGCCTAAGTGCATCGGGTGTTTTGTCCCCGTCGCGGGGGGGATGTTACACTTGCACCCAGTGTGGCATACGGTTTGCTGGCCGTAAATGGCGCTCTAATCTCGCCAGACACACTAACATATTCATAACTACCAATGGCCCCGCCACTTATGCACACCATCGCCAAGCTTGCCGCCTCGCCACCTCCTCTCCGGCCTTGCTTTCCCTTTGCGCCTCGGGCGACCACCTTTTATTTGCCACCCAAGCTCGCCCTTTTACCGCTCCATGCCTACACTGTCTCGCCGCTCCCGTTTTTCCAATGTCGTCTCATGACTATGTTGGCCGCTCCCGTCCGCCGCACCTTGGACCATGCCCCCTCCGAATAGCTGTCACCCCTCCCCCCCCCCTGCCTGGGGTGGACCCCCCCCTTGGCTCCACTCCCTTCCCCACCCCGGGCCGAACCGGAGTTTACCCCCCTCACTTCCCCCCCTTCATATGATGGACCCCCCGTTACTTCATGGACACACTTTTATGCCCTCATATGCTGCCGCACTCCGCCGTGAGGCTGCTCTCCGACCCCCCCCTCGCGCTGCTTCTCCTGCCTCATGGTGCTATGACAACGACCATGTCGCTTGCCTATTGGAACTCAGACATGTCAATGCGGCCCGGGGGGTATGTGCGACAGCGAGAGATGACCTACGTTCTGCCCTACAAGACACCCTCGAATATGCGACCTCCCTTCCCTCAACGGACTCTCGTGCCGCAGGAGCTTTTTTGGCAATTCACCTCTTTGGCGGCCTCCTCCTCCGACCGTTCCCGGCGGCGGCCGGTGCTCGCATCCGATGTGGAATGACAGTGATAATGCAAATACCGATAATTGCAATCGCGATTTTTATTCTAGTCGATGACCGATGGGGACTCGCATTGACATGGGATGTATTGATGGCAACGATGTGCAAAGGCAAATGTATTGCCGGCTGATATTTTGGTTACATCAATTATTGCTATCAGCGATAATTATCGGCATCGACATTGCCTTCGGCGCCAACTATCATCATCAACATCAGCATGTTCGATGTCGACATCTTTAACATTGCCATCAATGTAATCAATCGTGCACACAGATATGGCAGATCCACAAAGTACTACAATACTCTAGAATTAGCTGGTACGTATCCCATACAATCTATCCCATACAAAGTGGCAAACCCTCAATTCCCACACCCCACTCTTCCCAATGCGAACGTGCTCAAGCATTTCGCATTGGGGTTTTTGCAGCGCGCCATGCCCTCGTTGGCATGACGCAAACAGGTAGTCAGCGGGGTGTAGTCCTATCATCGGGAGATGAATGGGACATGACAAGCATTAAAATCTTTCGGCAAATGTGCTATTACAGTTTCGTTTTTAATGAATACTATATTTTAACAATTTTTTTGTGTGCCTACTAAACGATCCATATGTTCTTCTTAGGACATTCTCAACTAACACAAAGACGATTGTAATTTCTAACTACTTCTAAACTTCTAAAGACTACGGAAGTTCTTCAGCTCCTTCAACTTCACTCTTGATCTTCACGACTCTCCACGCTTCGTGTTACCTGGCAACAAGACATAAATAAATTAACAAGCAAAGGTCACAACATGGACGGATAAGAACAATTGCGAACTAACAACTCACTGACATGCGGAACATCACAACAAACATAAGCAACCATTTCATTTTCACTTAGTTAAATGACAGAAAATTGTGCCCACACAAGGAATTCCTGTTAAGAAATTGTAGCGTATACCACCAAGCAGATGAACATGGAGAGACCCCATAGGTATTACCCTGAGAGAAATGAGGCATGCAGAAGTACAAGCGCCGCCAACTTAAAGAATACTGTCCGAAAACGGAGCAAAAATCATGATATTGAACACAGTTCTAGGCAGCAAATAACCACTTCACCATAACAACAATACTGCTTAATACAATAACCCACAGCATCACAAAGACTATTTTCAGCTTAATCAACAAGATGGGGGGACAATCGTCCCGATCGTCCCGATCCCACGAAACACAAACCGCATTTCAATGAGTGTGAAACAAATAATCATGTAAGGAGTCAATTTATAAAATAAATCCGACAACTGACTACTGTGGGTAATGGATGTGCACCATTGAAAATTACAGACGGGTCTGAAAGTTGGTGGCACCTCTCTGACAATAGTCATCTATCCTCACGAGTTGAAGCATGCCCGTGACAAGGCTACAGTTGGAGATCCGTGTCGAAACTTAGTTTTGTGTACCTAATAAAAAATAAAAAACATCTCAGCCATCGCATTTTGGCACGGACGTCGGATAAAGTGAGAATATTTCAACGTGACGACTGAACATACTTGAATGCACAAGGAGGAGGGGGGGGCGGGGGGGGGGGGGGGACGCAAGATGCGGACATACCTTTGAAACACTTGCTTCGGGCTTGGTCTTTATAATGCCCGGCTTCCCGACTAGCTATTGCTTTCCGGCTCGCAACGCGTACCTGCGCATGACAACAACGTGTTTACACACATCGTACTAAATAAATTGATACGTGCTAGCACGAGCAGGGATGGGCGAGCAACACACTAGAGCAACCACTTCTAAGTGACGAGAACTTGCAGCGGCGACAAGAAGTGGTGATGGGCGCAAAGCACACTCCACCGGATCGTTTATTCACGTAGTTAACTGCATACCCAGGTAAGCGGGCAGAGTGACAACTGCAAACTAACGGGGGAGGAGTTAGTTGCCCCGACAAAGCAACACTAGGATAAAGTCGCTATAACGGAGCAGGGTACCTCGTCAGGTCAGCGGCCGGCGATCGGACACAGCGCGCTACGCCGCTGAAATACATGGTTACGGGAGTGTGGCGAAACGACACTTTATAGATGCACTTACCTAGCAGCTTCGCCGGGCTGCATCACGGTAGAATAACAAGAAACATTGTCAATCGCCGAATAATATCATCGTGGTGGAGAAACCTGGACGAGTCATCGCAACCTGATGGACAAACATTGCGGCGGAAGTAGTGGCAGTCAAAACGCAACACCTCGCGAACGCGAAAAGATGTCCGGAAATTTTGAAGTGTTTGAATGGTTTGTGGTCGCTATCCATATTAAATACATGCCACGAGCCGAGGAAAAGACGGTGACCGCGTGACTGGAGTGGGTGTAGCCTATGATCCCCCCGTACTTTGAATCAATGTATATTGAATTATTGATCTATGCCTCGATGCTTTTGTAGTATCAAAGATTTCATGTTGCCTCGTTGGCAGCATGAGCAGACGAAAATACCGCCAGATGTGCGGGAATCCAAATCATCAAATACTGATTAGCTGTCGGACGGTACGATAGCTTGCTAGATGACGATTGACGAGCCCATGAACAGACGCCCATTCGTGACAAGTGTCGTTTCCCAGCCGCACACACAGCTGTCAATCATAGAGAATGTACGTAAAGTACTAGAGAAGTGGCGCGAAGTGTAACAAAGACACGCGCCTTTTCGGCAATCAGATATCTAATTTAATGAATAAGAACGCATACTTCTGAAAAATCAAATGAACTACTCAACACATGTAGTTGAAATTCAACTATAAATGAGATAAATTATTGGAAAACACTAAATTTAAATGTGACATGTTTTTAGAAATCTTAAAGAAGTATTTTATGACGCATTCTTATAAAACAATGATAAAACTTGTAAATGACATTGACGCAATGAAATCTAACAATTATTGACATGAGTCTTGATTGTTTATAATGGTTTAATTGCATGCATACGTATAATTTCTGAATAATTCGGAACATGCACATGAGTAAAGGTAGTACACTACGTGCATTAGTTGAAATTCAAGAAGGTTCAAGTACAAACAAGTAATGGTAAAAATGATTACAAGAAGTACTATAGGAAAAAGTAATGGTACCCGTAGCAGTCATTATTCCTGACATTTAGAACGACAATATCCCATGTTGTGTATACGCGCTGAAGTACTGAATTTGACTTTGAAAATTATATATATATATATCGGGAATTATCGATATAAATGGCACTCGTCGACTATAACTATCATGCGGCCATCAATGGTAAGGCCTCACCCATCACCACACCATCGATAGCACAAGGAATGCCATCATCATTCCATCGACTGCAGGAGAAAGAATTATTGTCATCCCCGATATCAAAAAACATAAACATTGCCATCCCCGATATTCATAAAGAGTCATCGAGTTGCCATCAATGGCACATGTGTCCGTATCGATGGCACCATCTGATGGCAATATTTGCTTGATGACAATAACATCGAAAAATCATCGATGGCTGATCCCTAGCCTTACCACCGACTCACCCGAGTCACCTCTCTGAAGGTGACCTCCGACGCCGCGTTGCCTTCCGTCCGGCCCGTGAGCTTGTAAAAGTTGGCCAGCTGCGACGGGCCCGTATGGCCCTAGACGGAGCCCCTGCCCCCCCCCGGCGCGCCCACCCCTCACGTATTCAGATGACCGTGAAGCCTCAAAATATGGGAGGAGTCTATGCTCCTTGTCTTGAGAAAAACACCTCGCTTGTCAACCCCCCACGTTGATGGCTAGCGATGGGAACATGTCCGTGACTTGAATGTTCCGGCATGGCGTAAGTGGGCTAACCACTACTCGGCGGGAAACATTCCCGAGGCTGCGGGGGACTTTCTGGCGAGTGCGACCGGGTGGGCTCTTCACAAGCAAACATGGGACGACCGCGACGCCACTCGCCTTCGGGGTGAAGCTCGTAAAGTTCGGCCGCTTGCTGTTGGCAGCGTTCTGTCGCGGTTAGCTCATTGTCACGCCATTGCTCGGATAGTGACTTTTGTGGCCGACCACTTAAGACATGTACAAAGATCGGTTTTCACCAAAGCTGGAGTCGAGCGAGCCATTCATACCTCTCGTATTGGCCTACAAGCTATTCTTGATTGCAACCTACTAAGCTTGGACATGGAGAACGCCTTCAACACCATTTCCCGCCGGAGTTTCCTTGCCGAGATGTACAAGAACCCTGACTTGCATCCCGTTATCCCGTTGGTTGAGATGATATATTCACGGGACTCCACGGTGAATTATGTCGACCCCAACGATGCTTCGCTCCTGCACGGCACGGTTCAGTCTCGTACGGGTGTCCAACAAGGAGATCCTCTTGGCCCGCTTTTGTTCAACTTGGCGATCAGCACTCCCCTCAGGAGTATTGGAGAACGGTGCAAGGATTCAGCGGCGATCCAAGCCTTTTTTGACGATGGAAAGTACTTGATCAAAACGCGTTTCGTCCCGACTGTGATTACGGTGGCTACGGAGAAACTGGGGAAAGTTTGCTCGAATGTTCAACCAATAAAATCTTCGTGCATGGTGCCTCAGGATATGGCCCTTGAACTTGTCGAGGTGATACGGGCGATGGTCCCCGTTGTTACGGGTGCTAGTATCCTTGAAGCCTCTTTGGCGATAGACTTCTCGATGGCATATGGCCCTCCAACATATCATAATGAGAACTATGTTCATTCTTGGCTGCAAGACACCGTAGAGGCTCATCAACTCCTCTTGGGCAAGATCGTCTGCTTTGCTATGTCGGACTTCGGAGGGACACACGCCGCTTTTCGCTTGATGATCACGTGTGCGGCACGCCGCTATGGGTTCTTGCTCCGCACCCTCCCCCCAAATATTTGCCGACCGTACCTTGCTACTCCAGATAGGGCCGTTCGTACAAAAGGTTACCGAATCTTGAGCGTTTCTCATGACGTACAAACACTCGATCAACTGAATTGTGCTAAGCGCCAGCTTTCCGTCCCTGCGGAGTTTGGGGGCTTAATGTACCGTCCCTCGAGCTCGACGCACAACATGCTCACTATGCTTCATTCATTGCGACCCTCGCCAACCTCATTAGTGATTACGAGTCCGAGTCGCTAGGTCCTTTGTACGGTCTAATCCGACAAGAACTAGTGAATGTGGCCACTTCTACTTTACCGTGGGCGGTGTAATTGCGCAATTCGTATGATTCGATCTCCACTATGGGCGGATTTTCGGAATCGGATCTCGTGGTGTTGACTAACACACTGAACCAAAACCTTTCCGATTATGCTATGCCCGATGTCGAGTTAGTGGTATCTCCGGTCACCTATGCGGTGGCACCCGCTACCCAACTGACTTGCCTACAACTTCCGACTCCCGATGCTCTCACTCGCTTGGGAGATTCTGGGGGCCACATTCAACGGGGCATTTCGCGCATTCTTCGTGCCCGGGCCTACCTTGACCTCTTGGCGTTTTGAAGACCTTCCCCAATATGAGGGTGATTTCGGGATTTTGAAATTGAAATTGTTTACAACAATACCAGTATAAACCGGCTGCTGTCTCTGGCCCCCCCCTGTACTATGCCTAACTGGACTTATAAGCATGAGTAGACCATGAACCACTATTGAACCATGCAAACACAGTTAGTGTGGAAGATAACGTACGCAAACGTAGTTACAGTCACAGTCCCGCAAACGGAACAGTTACGGCGACTACCAGCCTAAAGGCGTGGTGTCGGGACAACAGAAGTGTGAGAGCTGTAGCCTAGCGACAGCTCTGTACCGAGTCAAACAGTTTATCGGTATGTCCGATCTAGACATGTGCTAATCATATCTATAGTAGCTTACAGTAGCTATCTGCAACTAATACGTATACGGTATTACTTACAACACTCCCCCTGAAGGTAGCTACGGGATGAAGCGTTGCATTGGGTCTTGTCCTCCAAGGATCGCACTTCGGTGTCTTGCTAGTGCAGGTCCCGGGAGGGGTTTGGTGAGCATGTCAGCCACCATCTGGTCAGTGGGTAGGTACCTCAACTTGATGGTTCCCTGTTCCACGTGGTCTTTGAGGAAGTGCCACTTCAGACCGATGTGCTTAGTCTTCTCGCTTACCAAGGCATTCTGGGAGTATGCAATGGCGCTTTGGTTGTCCTCCCAGATGGTGGTGGTTTCGGTGATGGGGGAGTTGAAGATTTCCCCCAGGAGTTGTCGGAGGTGGAGTCCCTCCTTGGTGGCGTCGGCCGCAGAGTAGTACTCGGCTTCACACGTGGATTGAGCCACACAAGTCTGTTGTTTGGACTTGTAACTGATTGGCCCGCGTCCGAGGGTGAAGAGATAGCCGGAGCGAGACTTGCGGGTGCTGCTGTCGTTGGCCCAATCAGCGTCGGCAAAGCCTGTGAGTTAGAGGCTGTGGTCCAGGCCCCCCCCCAACGTCAGGCGCATGTCGATGGTGCCATGGAGGTAGCGGAGGACCTTTTTCAGAGCCTGCAAGTGTGCCTCGGTGGGCGAGGCTTGGGCAGAGCCCAGGATGCTCAACGCCGTGGAGACATCGGGGCGTGTACAAACGGCGGCGTACTGGAGGCTGCCCAGGAGGCTAGGGTAGACGTCCTTGGCCACCCCTGTGAGAGAGGGCGAGTTCAAGTGTGCAAGGCCGGCGAGGAAGCCCGGGTCCATCGGAAGGGACGACGGCTTAGAGTCGGACATGCCGTACTTGGCGACGATGTCGCGCAAGTACTTGGACTGGTCCAACGAGATTGTGCGCGTGGAGCGATCGCGGGTAATGTGCATGCCGAGGAGTTGGGAGAGATCGCCTAGGTCCTTGATCTTGAACCGTACTCCGAGTTGGGCTTTGAACGATGCGAGCCAAGTGGCATCATTGCAGGCCGCGGGAATGTCATCGACGTACAGGGCGATCATGGCGAAGACGTGGCCGGTGCGGAAGATGTAGATGCACGGGTCGGAGACGCATTGTTGCCATCCATGGTCGACGAGCCACGCACGAAGTAGCATGTTGAACTCGCGGGGGGACTGCTTAAGGCCGTAGAGGCAACGCTTGAGGTGGCAAACCTTGGACGTTCCATCGGTGAAGCCGAGGGGCTGGCGGATGTACACATCCTCCCGGATGGGGGCGTAGAGAAACGTTGTGTCGATGTCAAGCTGGCAGAGTTCAAGGTCGCGGGCGGCTGCGATGGTTAGGAAGAGACGCAGGCTGGCCATGCGGATGACCGGGGAGAAGGTCTCCGTGTAGTCCAGTCCAACGCGTTGACTGCACCCCTTGGCGACGAACCGCGCTTTGAAGCGGGAGACGTCGCCGGCTGTATCCGACTTGACTTTGAAGATCCACATGTTGTTAACGACCATGCGGCTTGGGGGGAGGTCCACAAGGTCCCACGTGCCGTTGTTGATGAGGGAGGAATACTCATGTTGCATAGCGGCTTGCCATTGGGGGGCTTGGGCGCTGTCCAGCGCAGCCCGGTAGGATTTTGGTTCCACACACTCTCGGGCGGAGAGGAGGGCGACGGCAGTAGAGGACGTGCCGGCAGGTGTGTGTGGGGGACCCGTGACAAGGTCGGGGACGTGAGGGTGCTCAAATATGTCCTCTTGAGCTGGGCCTTGTTCAGGATCACAACACGCCGTTACGAGGGTCGGTGGGTAGTCAGACAGGTGGGCAACCATATCGCCGTAGCGAATGGGGTGGGAGCGGAGCCGAGCATGGCGAGGGGCTGCCGGGGGGGGTAGGGGTGTGGGTAATGTGAGGTCAATGGGGTGGGACATGGGTGAGTCTGCGGGTACGTCTTCCGAAGAGTCGGTGATGGCCGAGTCGACGGAGGGTTGTGTGTCGAAGCCTGGGGTGTCTTCCTGAAAGACAACATGTACGGAAGTGGTGATGCGACGCGTTTCCGGATTGTAGACACGATACCCGGGTGCGTCAGGGGGATAGCCCACCATGACGCCGCGAAATGCTTTTTCACTGAGTTTCCGACGTTGTTTGTCGGGGACCTTGGCGAAAACGGCGCAGCCGAAGACGCGGAACTTGGAGGCGTTGGGCGCCGACGACGTAAGGAGTGTGAGGGGGACGCCCCCATTAGGTCCGACTGAGCGACTGTACGTGCGGTTGCGAAGGTACACAACAGTGCTGACAGCGCACGACCACATGGAGTTGGGAACGGCCATGTTGTGGAGCATCGCCGATGCATTGTCCCGGATAGTGCGCCAAGGACGTTCGGCCTTGCCGAGCATGTGGTGGGCGTATGGGGCAGAGAATTGTACCCCGACGCCGAAGTGTGCGCACATCCGGCGAGTGACAGCAGCTTCAAACACAGAGTCGGAGTCAAACTTGAGGACCGGTGCGAACGCGCCCGTCTGGGAGTGATGGCGGGCATGCAAGTGTTTTACGTCCAACATGATGGTTTCCAATTCCGAACATGCGTCGTCTTTAGACTTAAGGAACCGCACCCACATGTAGTTGGTGTGGTGGTCGATGACGAGCATGCAGTAGCGGAGGCCATGTGGGGAGGGGACATTGACCGGGCCCCAGAGGTCAGCGGACAAGTTAAGGAGGGGGTGGGATGGCTTCGCGCAAGCGGCTGTGTTGCGTGGTGAAGCCGTGGCTTTGTGAAGTAAGCAAGAGTCGCAAGAAACTTTGTTTACAATGCTAGCTAACACAGGGCTAGTCGGGACACCGTGACTGTGCTAGGCCTGAAGGCTTTGCATGTTGAGGTGGCCAAACCGACGGTGCCACATGACGGGATCACACTGGGCAGTAAGGGCAACTTGAGGTGAGGCGTCAAGTTCCGCCAGTGCGGATGGGCTTGAAGGGAGGTCCGGCTGGTGGGGAAGGAGGTAGAGACCGTTTCCGGACGGTTCTAGCACACCCATGCCTGTGGGTACCAAAAGCAAACCAATGTCAGAGTTGGAGGGGAAGACGAATTCACATCCGCTGTGAGTTTGCATCCAGCTGACACTAAGTAGTCTGCCGATACGCTGTGCGGAGCGAGATGACAGGTCAGGGGTGTAGAGTGCGTAGACAGTGCGGTTTACATAGACCGGTGCACTAACGGTTCACATGAGTCCAATTTCAAGGTGCCATCCAATTGCTATACGATGGCAGCCCACCGGGTGCTTGGGTTGACTGCGGAGCGCGCCTCTCATGTTCGAAAGTGCCCTCGGTGCAATGAGGCTCCTTCAGAGTCTCGCGGGTATGGATCTTCGTCGACGGTATCGGGCATTTCTATGTCGGGTGAGCGCTCAACAACTGCTATGCTCATGGACCATATCCCCTTGTGCCCGTACTCTTGGTATGTCATTCAACTCCACGACCGTATTGTCCACGTGCTTGAAGAGTTCATGCTTGAAGCGGGGGCTACTAAGGGGCGGGACTTGCGGTTGGAGGAATGGAGGTCCGCCGTATTCGGTCGGGAGCTTCTCGAGATCGCCAAGGGGATGTGGTTTGGCTAGACTTCATGGCTCCGCACCGTCATCTTGTTGTTGATGTGACGTTTACAAGTGCTCGCACGAACACCGATGTTCCTCGTAAAGGTGCTCGTCTCCCACTCCCTGGCAGCCTTGCATTGGGAGCTCAGCATGGCAAACTTGATGCGGACCTCCGCACTCCTGCTTTGCTTGGCGCGCCTTCGGTTCAGTTGATCCATGACTACTATCCCTTCGCCATGGAGGATGGGGGCCGGTTGGCGCCGATGGTAGCTGAGTTCGTTGATCGCATGGCTATTTTGGTGGCTGTTCGTCGCTTCCTTGGCATGGGTGCTGATGACTCTAGCTCCTTGCGCTTTGACAATTATGTCCGTATGCAGCATTTCATTCGTCGGTCTATATGTGTTCCTTTTCGGTAATTTTTGGGGGATGTGCGACGTGAATATATGCAACGTCTTTCTGCTGCTCTTCATGGCACTCCGGGTTCCAATCTCCGCGACGCTTTTCAAGAAGGCAGTGCTGGCGCTGTGGCATGCCTTCATGTTCCTCGGGCTTAGGTTTTCTTCTCTTTGCTTGGTGGCCTTTAGTGCTTTCTCTTGTAATAAATTTGTTGATGTTGTCCTCGCCAACTGCTTTTATTACAACTTAGATACATAATCAGCGAATTTTGTTTAAAACTTTCGTTGATGCCGCCGGCTTTTTGTTTTCTCGGCTTGCTAAAGAAATTTCTTAAATTTGTGTGGCAGGACGGTAGGTCGCTACCCGAACATCACGAGATAATGCCCGGGCATGGGTGCGGTAGAATGAGACGCGGGTAATGCGGGTTGGCGTTGAGATTCATGAAGCGAATTATCATGGCTGAGGCATGTCGAGTAGAGGCATGGAGGCATGGAGTGGTGGCATGTATATAGTTGCTAGTAACAAAACCAAATCGAAGAGACTCTCCGTCGTATACAATATGGCGACGTAGGACGTATCCGCAGACCATTTGGCAAACGAAGCAAACAGATATATAAAGGTTTTATCACCGATATCCGATTACCCTTAATCTCGCTGCTTATAATATGCTAAAGCGAAGCAACGATATCGCATAGGTCGCCGTCGCTACATTGCGAAATTGTCGATACAATACACTGTTAGTCGCAAATCGGGGGGAAGGGAAAGCAAATGGGCTTAAGCCCAAGGAGCGGGGGGTGCAAGCAACGGTTGACGCATTGTCCTCCTTTAGAATTTGTCGCGGGGACAATAGGAACACAACCTAGTTGTCGGTCCGGTCAAGCCCAAACCCCCCATACTTTCGCAGCTTGGCTTGACTAATGGACAAACATATTCTTCATTTGGCAGTTTTACCGGACATATCGCACTTCGTTCGAAAAATCATCTCGGCGAGTGATGCTCAAACATGGTGAGTTTGGGCGGAGCGCTTAAGGAGTTTTTTAAGCTCTCGCGAGCAACTTATATTCGGCATAATGTACGGGTACTTATTTGCCTCGCGCCACGCTGGATAGATGGCATATGCCGCATGTTGTCTGTAAGGCTCTTGAGTTGGGCTGCATATATACCGCATATTAAACACAAGCATGCTTCTTTTGTATCATGCATGCAATTATTTTTTACTGTTGTTGTTTATGCATATAGTAATGTTGGATTGGCTCACATTCCAAGTGATATGACAAGTGAAGGGCTAAAATATAGTGCCGATGATGTGTCCGCACGTATAGATGTTCGCCGAAGTAGTAAGAACCTAGGGGTGCTATTGTGTGACACGAGGTGGCCATATTACTGCTAGTTGTTGGACTCTAATTCATAATAACTGAATGTGGATATCACTGCGATGGGATGCTTGTGGCCGCGGACGAGATATGCGAATATCATGATGTTAAATGTTTTGCTTATTTGTAATAAGAACATAGTATAAGCGCGACGAACAACCGATTACGCGCGCTGGGGTATTATTGCCCCTGGGGACACTCGTCCCCGCCGCGGCGCCGCTAGGATAAAGCGAATATACATTCGACTATCGCCTAACCCGCAGTGGGGTGACTAGCGCGTCGGTGGTAGTCGTGACTTGGCGTCGTGGCGCCTCGGTAGTAAGGCGGTTCGGCCGCGAGTGCGGATTGAACATCTCATCGTGGGGTTGGGCCCGTCAAGAGCTTATGACAAACATTAAAGTGGCGCACGAATAGCTCAACGCACATTGGGAATAAACGAAAATGGCATAAAGGGGCTCAAGCTTCGAGCATGGTTACACGCCGATCATTCAAGCATGGAGAATCCGGGCCTCATCGTCCGTGCTTGGCTCATCGTGAGCGAGAGGGAGTGGGGGCTGGGGGTTTGGGGGGGGGGTCGTGAATAGAACTCACCCCGCATGTTGGTGACGAATTCCGCGTCGCAAATTGGCGGGTTCAACAGCGACGAGGTGAGGGCATCAAATGTAGGAAGCCGGTGCCGCGGAACTTGCGATGGCGCCTAACTTAGGATGGAACTAGGGTAGTCGTGGCGGTTGCGCGGCAAGACGCTCTTCACAATAATCATCACTTATGGATGTTAAGGTTGGTCGTATGTCGTTCCTGCGACCTCACTTCCTCGTTGTGCTGATGGACGTGTATCGGAAATGAAAGTAGACCCCGCGGCGGCCTTTCTATCCACTTATTATTTTGGAAGACCGGAACGATGCTCGAGTCTTGGGCTTTGAATTTCTTTGTCAACAAAATTAATTGCTCCTTACTGAGAGCGGGGGGGGGGTCGACGAGTGAATAAAGCTCGGGCAACATGATGCACAAAGTTGGGCTCCGTGCTCTGTAGCATGCGCGGGGGGCTACGGGCGCCCGTCATGAATGGCAGAAGGTGTTACCACGCAAGTCAGGGAGCGCGTGATGCTCGTGTCGCGTTCGTTTTAAGGGGCGAAAATACGGAATATTTAGATTCGACAATACTAGCGACATGAGCTATAGAAGGGGCTGTTGGAGTTGGCGGTAGGTCTGCACAATGGAGATAATTTACCGGCAGCTCATAGTGTGAGCATACGCCTCGGCGGCTCAAGGGCCGGGTTGGTGTGCATCCTTATAGGCCTTAGTGATGCAATATATGTTGCTATCGTGGGGAGGTAACGGATGTGAGGGAGATCCGGCGCGGGTATGTACATAAGTAGCCCTATTTGAGGGACGTACTCGACTAATTCAGCTACACATAACGAGTCATAACTAGTGGATTTGCTAGAATATGGAGGCACTTGGGCCTCGCCCCTAGGGGCCAGATGCGAAACGGGCGATCTACATGGCGTATAGCCAATAGGGAATAAGTCGACCTCATAAACTCTTCATGTGAGTAGAGTGCACGAGGGCGTCTCGAGAAGACAACTCGAAATCGAAACAAGAAAAAATGCGAGCAGATCTGCGTGATGAAAGCAAGGAACGGAGCGCGAGCAAACATCATGGCCATATACATAAATCAAGAGTTATAGATAGCGAGTAACAATAGACAGGGTGGGCATAGGTAGTACGGATATCATACGAAGGACGTGAAAGAATATCTTGGAGTTGCTGGACATTGAATCGATGATGACGTCGGCGTCGCGCGAGGGAGCTTTTTGCCGAATTCAAGGCAATATGAAGCGTGTCATCGCGGTTGGAGTAGTTGTCAAATCATCAAATTAACGGAAGAGATGAGAAGAGCGGAACTGCTCATCGTCATACAACAAAATCAAGCTGCACGATTCCTGACAACATGCAGAATAGAAAAGATGGAGAACTAGTGAGAGAAGGAACGGATTTGTTAGTAGAAAGTAAAATTGTTGTCTGCTGGTAGAAAGCCAGAGAAGGTGAGTGTAGAACAGACTCATAGAACTTATTAGGAGGGACTCTGTGATCGCTACCAATATGTACCGGATATTGGTAGTGCCCACAGCTGCATGGGACTACATTCCGTCCGCTGTGCCAAGAAAACCGGCGTTTCACTTGCTATGTACCGTAGCAAGGAAACTCTCGTGTTTTTTCTTGCCCTTTTGGTTTCCCTCCTTTTTCCCTATCCAAGTTCTTGTAGTGCTCCTATATATTAATCTATTTCTGGGTGATGTGCGTCGGGAATTCATGCAATGCCCTTCTGTGTTCTTCATGGCACCTTGGGCTCATGTCTTCTTGTTGCGTTGCAGGAGGGCAGCGCTGATGCTGTTGCTTGCCTTCCTGTTCCCCAAGTTAAAAACTCTGTGGGTCTTTTCATTTTCACTTCCACTGTTTTGTCTTGTAAGAAATATTTAGTACTTTTAGTTGGGCGGAGTCAGTGTACATCGAACAGGTACCCGTAGCAACGATTCTAAAGAATATGAATAAAGAAGTACAGTAGTTAAGTAGAATATCTTTGCAAGATAATACTGTAATCAAATATTGGTCGCATTCAGATAAGCTATGACAAGCACGTGAGAAGCGATGAACGGCCAGACTGTCTCTGCTAGTTTGAATTCGCATCATCGCCGCCTCTTTCCTCCATTCGTAC
Source organism: Tetraselmis chui (assembly GCA_026401115.1). Taxonomy (NCBI): domain Eukaryota; kingdom Viridiplantae; phylum Chlorophyta; class Chlorodendrophyceae; order Chlorodendrales; family Chlorodendraceae; genus Tetraselmis; species Tetraselmis chui. Next base: position 364,004 of record JAPMLY010000017.1, read on the forward strand.
CTTGTACGGTGGACGGTGCTGCTCGCACCAGACGGAGGCAAGCACTGTGGGCGGACGGCCGGCAAAGCTCTCATACGAGGCCATCAAGGCGTCCAGCCGTTGGGAAGCGGCGGGGGACAGGCGGCCGAGTGCCGACTGCTTCAGAAATTACACGCCTTGCCTTGCCTGCCCCCTTTTTCGCCACGGGCAGGGCGAGTTCTGTGGTCCACATATCAGCATATCACAAGAGGCGAACCACGGCCCGGCTTTTGCCCCGCGCACAGGGAACCCGTACGATTGGCCGCTGCACATAGACAGCCGATGAAAAGGGCCCCTACCGGTAGCCTTGACTACTTTAACTGTCACGCCATCGGTGGGTTAGAGCACAACCCGGTAAAATGTCGGGAGCGGTGCCGTCCTCCTGCACTTGTGGGAGAGCGGGCCTACTATTTTCAACCCCGTCGCGCCGCCAGGGTCACTCCTGTGCATCGGCCACCCGGAGCATTACTTCATCACGGCAGCAGGACGCATCACAGCAGCCGACGAGCCGGCCGGTACGACGGGCATCAACCGCACTCGGATCATCCTTCAGAGATGCGTGTTATCGCTTGGACGGGGCACAACCGCGTGGTGCTGGGTTACCCCCTGCGCCTGCCTTATCCAATTGGAAAAGCAATAAGTCCATTGCGCCCAATACATTGAGTACCTGGGTACTCCCCTTCTCGAACCCCCCGCCTCCTGACCGCCGCAGACCCTTTTTCACTCTGAACTCATACCCGGTAGTGATTTTGACCATGTGTCGTACGTGTCCTGGCCTTCTACACCTTTCGCGCTCCTCGTCAAGCCTACTGTTGCCTGCGCTGTCACGTCCCTATCGTCCCGGCCGAAAGAACTTTTCAGATAGTTTTTGTTTGACCTTGCCTGCCTCTGCGCCCCCACCCGTACTTCCACTTGTGCAGCACCAGGTTCGGTGCCGCAGTATTCAGCTCGGACAGGGGGACAGCGAGCATGTGGATCGCGATGCTGAAATGAGAGAGCTCCTGGAACGGAGGCAGCAAGCCCGAGAGGTACGCGCGAGGCGAGGTCGAACGAGTGACGCTCAGACACATAAGAACAACAGGAGTAATCGTAACTCTCACCTGTGAAGGAGGAGAAAGGGTGCATTCTATCCAAGCTAACTTGGGTTGCCGGTTGCGAGCGCAGGCCCGTCAGAAAATAATGGATGTCATTGACAACGTTGCGGAGTTGATGGCGGCTCGTGCGGAGTTGGGCAACTCGCGAGGCGACAATGAACTGTGGGATCGACTGCGCAGCCATGCAGCCGCTGCCACGTCCACCACGCCGGAGACAGGACAAACTCCCCATCCTCCTCCCCTCCAGGGTCCGAAGAATGTGCAGGAGCTTACCACTGACGTCGCGGATCTCTCCTCCTTCACCGCCACCATGTCGAAGGAGATAATGCGCAAACTTGCTTCTGTGACCGCAGCACTGGAGGGACTGGAGCAGCAGAGGGCGCCATACCCGAAGCAGTTGGACCTCGAGAGCCGGCAGACTGCACTCCGGCAACAGATTGCAGAGCTGCGCACCAAGCTTCAGGCGCTGTCACGGTTTACGCAAACGGTGTCATTCGAAGTGAGCGATCGGATATCGCATTTGGATTCGGACTTGCGCTACAGTGTGGAGCAAGCAGGGGATGCGCCCGCAATTGCTATGGATGACATCCAGGCGAGCCTGGGAAAATTGGCTAGCTTCTCGGATGGCGTCTCTGATGAGCTGCAGAGTAGTCTTGGTGAGGCAGACAGGCGGTTGTCTGCCCTCGAAACACGGAACCAGCCGCAGGGGAAGCCAGTTGGGCTCGGTAGCTTTTTCAAAGGGCTGTTTCGTAGCAAAGGTGGTAAGAGGGAGCCCGCACTTGCAGCAGGAAGCACTGGGGCGATAGGGGCGGCCGGTGCAGCGGGTTCTTCTTTGGATGTCCCGGGGGGCGGAGGTTCTGGCGCTGGCCCCACGGGCGGTGGTGGGGGCGGAGGGGGAAAGGGCGGTGACGGGGCGTCCAGTGGCGGCAGTGATGGCGAGCCATACAGGGGAGGTAGGATGATTTTGGTTTTTCTCTTCGCTGCCGCCGCTGCTGGAGGCTCAGCCGCTGTAGTCCGCCGGATGACAACGCGCAAGTCCGAGAAAAGTGGGCGTCTGCTTTTACTCGGGTCTGGCGAGCAGGAGACTGCCCTCTCTGCGGAGACCGACTCGAGCGGGTCAGAGCTGGCACTGGTTGAGCGTGCACCCCATGCGCTCCGCTACTTCCAGGCTTTGCTGCAGAATTCGCCCAGCCGTGCTCAGTGGGCTGAGTTGGACCACAACAGTCTGAATGCTCTCACGCTTGAGCTCTGTGGGTCCACTACCGGGGGGTCGCTGCTGTTGGAGGATGCCCGGCGGTCCCCGGATCGCCTGCTCGCAATCGCTGCGAGCCCTTCTGCAGCCGATGACGTGTATATAGGCAACGAGAGCAGCGAAGAGGAGGAGCTGCCCCTTCTTACCAGCAACCAACCGACCACTCCCATCCACCCCCATCTATTGTCACACTTCGACTCTCTGGTCGAGAAGTCAGAGCCCTCTTCCAGCCCTGCGCCGTGCTCCCCACGGCCTGATTGTCACAAACCACCAAGCCTTGCTGAACTGTTGAGCTTATATGAGCCGTCCTGTCTGACCACCCCCGAACCTGAAGCTCTCGACATGGAAGTCCGCGCTAGTCTTTTGACGCTACTGCGGGCCAGACTGGATGTCACACTTCACCAAGACCCCACCATTCAGGTCAGTGAAACCCTTGCCCCACCCTTTTCCTACATTGGCTCCGTTTCGTCGCCGTCATTCTCCAGAATGGATGCATGCCCTCGTCGGTGTATTATTCCTTTGCGCCTACTGTATGTAGTGCACCAGCCCGTAAAACATTCATTGGATTTTGCTAACGCTAATGTCACATCGGCTGTCTTACACGTCCACTGCGCCTCAACAGGTGCAACTGGATACTGAGGAGCTGCAGGCAGTGGTAAGTCAGCTTCAGAAAGCGGAGAGCGAACTCTCCCGCAACCGCGGCCTGACGCAGCAGCTGTCCTCAGAGATGTCATCATTGTGGAATGGACTGGCTCTCCGAATGGAGACGCTCGCTAGCGAGCGAGGTCAAGCGCACATGACTGAAACCGGTCTATACGAGCTCGCTGACGAGGTTTGTCTACGACTGTGGCTACCTAGCGGTTGTTGTTGTTTTTGCTTAGGTTATTTTGCTAATGTTTTTGTTTATGGCTGATCTGGCGTGCTTTGTACAGGCGAACTTGGCATGCACAGCTCTAGTTGAAATGCAGGAGCTTCACACCAACGCCATCCAACGAGCTATCGATGCGGAAGAAGCTCTGGCAACTCATGAGGCTCAGGACCAACGCGCCGCTGCTAAGCAGAGGGAGACAAGTGCGGAGCTGACCCTCGCGAAAGGACGGATTGTAGAGCTTGAAGAGGCCCTATCGGAGGTACGGCGGGAGGAGCGGAGGAGCGAAACGGGCGCGAGTGTGGGCGCTGACAATGTCGGGGAGCTTTGGGAAGAGCTGCGCCTCAAAACGGCTGCCATGGATGAGCTGTGGCTTGAAATGGATAAGCTTCGATCGGCTGCTCAAAGGGCGGAGCCAGGCAAGATGGATGTATCGACCGAGGTCAGGGCGCTACAGGAGGAGCTGGCTGCCAGTAAAGCGACCATCGAGGCGACAAAGGCAACGGTTGCTTCACAAGCGCGTGAGGTAGAGGCACTGTCTCTGGAGTTGGAGGCGTTGAGGTCAGGGGCTGTGTTGGAAGAGGTCGTGCGCATAGAGTTGAAGGTGGTTGAAGCTGACGAAGAGATGATAGCCAGTCTGCGGTTGAAAGCAGAAAAGGCAGAGGAATTGGAGGAGGAAGTGGAGGTGGCAGAGGCTCTGATGACGGGGCTGCGACAGAACCTTTCGGGTAAGGAGTCTGCACTGGCAGAGGCACTGATAGAGTTGGAGTTCCTTCGAACAGCGATTGGGGAGCGCAAAAGGGAGAGCGTGACGGGAGAAGCAGCGAAGCTGACCTCTCAGCTGTCCAACCGGGACCAGGAGGAAGGGGTGCGCACCTGGGTGGAGGAATGCTCTGAGCAGTTTGCGGCAGCGAGTGGGCTTATGTTTGAGCTCGAAGACGAAGCGAAGCGGCTGGAGGGATGCTTAGCGGGCGAAGAGGCCGGCAGCAGCAAGGCGGCTGAGCTGGCAGCTGCTCTTGCGGACACTCGCTCTAAAATGGAGGAGGTGCTTGTGTACATGGAGGCCATGGCTGCAGCTGCAACAGCAGAGGTCGAACATGTTATGCATCCCAATGACCGTGAGACCTGCAGTCCCCAGGCTAACGCAAGCACTAGTCAAAGTCCTGGGGGGACGATGGATCCCGTGGCTTTGCAGCTGGCTTGGCAGAGACGGTCAGTTAGCGTAACAACTCCGGGCGTAACCCCGACCCAAGAGGCGTATAGTCCCGAAGTAGAAGCGCCATCGTCTGGGGAGTCGTTTTCAAACTCTAATAACCTGCAGGAACCGCCGGAGCGCCTGCCTACGCGGCTGTGGCGTGCCTCGCCATCACCTTCATATTTGTGCCCTGTGCCTGAGACGCGTGCCCTTGGCTCTACGTGCTCTGAGGGAGAGGAGTCGTCGTCCGAAGGTAGCGTGGATCCCAAAAGGGCATTGTGTATGGAAGCACTCGAGGCGGCGCTCTCTGTGGCGCATGCCCGGCTAGGGCAGTTGCAGGTTGAGAAAGAGGCCTTGGAGGCGGAGGTTGTAGAGCTGCAGGCGCGAGAAGCGGAGCACTGCCTTGCAGAGCTCCTCCGCGAGCGGCAAGAGGATGAAGAGGCGGAGGTGGCACGGCGAGATGCCGATGGGGAGCCAGCCGGGATGGTGTCCACTCCAAGCGAGGGCAGTGGCGCGGGGCCCAGCTGCTCGCCTGTGAGTGCGCGTGGTGAGGCGGTCTCGGAGGGAATGCGTGAGGAAGAGGAGTCTCGGCGAGTGGCAGAGAGTGCCGCGGATGCGCTGGAGCATAGCGCGAGCCGTATCAGCGAGCTGGAGGAAGAGGTGGAGGTGTCGGAGGCGCTGATGGCGGCGCTCCAGGCGGAGCTGCGGAACAAAGACGCCGCGATGTCTGCAATTGTGGCTGAAGTTGAAGAGTTGAGGGCTGCGGCCTCCAATGTTGTACCTGGCGAAGCGCTTGCGGAAGCCAATAACCGCCTCAGTCAGTTACAGAGTGAGCGTGAGGCGCTGGAGGAGCGCATGTGCGCGCTTGTAACTGTGCCCGACGCCAGCGAGGGCTGGTCGGTAATTACCCCCGAAGTGGCGGAGGATGTTCGTCGGTCTGCTGCAGCAGCTCCGCCCGTTGGCTTCTCCCTTGGGCGCAGCGAGCGCGAGAGCCAGCTTTTGGCGGAACTTCATATAAAATCGAGCCGCATCGAGTCGCTGAGCGCGGAAGTGGAGGCTTTGCAAGCTGCTGCGGAGGCACCCGTGCGGCTGGTGGTGGAGGTGAAGGATGAGTGCAGTCCTGCGATGGAGACCAGACTACGGGAGAATGCAGCGCACATTGTTGCGCTAATGACGGAAGTTGAATTTCTACGGGGGGAGGCCGAGATGCGGGAGCAGGCTGTTGCGTCGACTGCCGAGAGGGGGGGCAATGGGGGAAGTGCGAGGGAGGAAAGGGGGGAGGGACAGCTACGGAGAGCTCTTAGACTAGCGCCGCGCGAGGTTAAGCGGCTGGTTGTAGAAGTAGAGGATGTAGAGCTCGCAGAGCTGCCGTCTCTATCCTCAGCGCTTGAGCAACTTCAGACGTACGCCTCGACACCGGAGACCGCAAGTGGACGGAGCCATGCACTGCGGTCTGCCGAAGCGGCGGTGATGACGCAGTTGGCTGACGCGTTTGTTAGCAGCTTGCAGCCGGATGAGCGGCCCGTAAGCATGACAGTAAATCTTAGGGATAGGGGGGCTAGCGAGGAAGTGGCGTCAGAGCAAGCAGCGCACATTGAAGCTCTGAGCGCAGAAGTGGAAGCACTACGGACAGATGCCCTGAGGAAGAAGCTGGTGTTGGAGGTACAGGAGGCAGAGAATCGGCGACTCAGGAGAGCTACCGTGCGTGTGCACGGTGCAGGGCGATCGCAGTCGCAGCCTCCCCCTGAGTCTCACCCACATGGCGTTCAGTCGACTGTGGAAGGTGGCGGAGAGGCAAGGACAACTTTGGAAGACGAGCTAGAGCGCAAAACCTGCGAAGTCAAAGCATTGCGAAGCGAAGTTGAAGCGCTGAGAGCTTCCAGCAGGGTTTGTGAGGTGCCACCTGCTTTACAGCTGAGTAACGAGGAGCTTGGTGATGATATCGCACGGGGAAGAGCAAGGGAGGAGTCGCCGACGAGGCAGCCTTCCCCCTCGCCGCGAGCTTACCCTCTGTCCATCAGCAGCTCTGAGGAGGAGAGCGAGGAAGCAGGAGGACCTAGAAATCCGACGGTTTTGGAAAGGCAGGAGCAAGAGGCGGAAACTATAGTAGGAGCCGTCCGGGAGAATCGGGACATAGAACAGGCGACCGCATCGCGGATGTCCGAAGATAGCCCGAGGAGCCAAGGCTTCTATACCACTGAGGTTGAAGGGCTCATGGTAGAAGCAGAAGAGTTTTGGCGGACAGCCAGTGAAGCAGCAGAAGAGCTCAATAGCACACGGCACCGCGTAGATGAGCTGGAGCAGGAGTTGAGAAGCAGGGAGGCTGCAATTGAAGCCCTTCATACTGAGGTGGAGGCTCTAAAATCAGCTACATCTGCACTGACTTGGCAGGATGCTAAAGCGTTTGCTGCGGCGCATAGCCGAGTGGATGAATTAGAGCAGGAGGTTACGAATAAAGCGGCAGCAGTGGAGGCCCTCCAGTCTGAGTTGGAAGCCCTGAAGTCTAGGAATTGGCCGGACGGAGCAGAGACTGAGGTCCTAGAGGAGCTGAGTGTTGCACAACGGCGAATAGAGGAGTTGGAGCAGGAAGCGGAACGCAGTCGGTCGTCCATGGATGCCCTCAGGGCTGATGTGGAGACCGAAAAGTCTTCTTCCTCTGCATCTACTGCAGCAGCCGTGGCTGGTGGCGCGGTGCTAATTGCTGTACGTGGCCGCTTAGAGGAGCTTGAGCAGGAGGTGGAGCACAGAGACAGAGCCTTGGAAACTCTGCGGGCGGAAGTGGATGACCTCAAGTCCGCTTCGGCCCAGGTTTCGGATACAGCAGCGACTGATGGCACATTGGAGGAGCTTCGCTCTGCGCGCCTCGCCGTGGAGGCGTTGCAACAGGAGCTGGAGTGCAGGGAGATTGCGACGGTGGTTAGCCAAGCAGAGTTGGATGCCTTAAATGCTGGTTCAACTGCAGTGCTTGATAGAGTAGGTGCTGTCGAGAAAGAAGAGGAGCTCCGCGCTGCACGTGTGTCCGTTGAGGAGCTGACGGAAGAGCTGCGACTCAAGGGGTCAGCTTTGGATGCTCTCGGCGTAGAGGCGGACGCCCTGAAGACCTCATCCTCCGCTGCCCAGGCCCGTGTGGAAGCGCTGGAGCAGGAGCTTGGACGCAGTGAGGTGGACATTTGCTCTCTGATTGTGGAGATGGAGACCCTCAGGGTTTCTCGCGACCCTCAGGGAACGCCTGGCGTGCGTTCGCCAGCGTCTGAGGTATCTGAAGTCTCAACATTATCAGAGGGTGGGGAGCTGGTTAGGCAGGTGGAGACTTATTTCCGGGCGGCGGCTGCCACTGAGGACAGGGAACTGGTGCGCACACTCGCCTCAGAGGTGTCGATGCTGCGAAGCAGTTTGAGCGAACGTCTCACTCTTCTCGAGGTGACACGCCAGAGGGAGCAAGCGTTGGAGGCAGAATTGGTTCAGTTGGCTGCCCAGTCACACTTGGCGGATGAGGCGCTACACAACCTGCAGGAGGTGGCCGATGAACAGATGCACCGCGCGCAACGCGCGGAGCTCGCACTGTCAGCTGTTCGGTCGGGCGAGCGCGCACAGGAGGAGCTATTGTATGCGTTGCAGGAAGCGGAGGGGAAGAGCATCGAGCTGGAGCAGCTCCGTTCCACCGTGGTCGCACTGAAGGCTACCTCTGCAGAGCAGGCACGCGGTCAGGAGCTACTGAGTCCCATAAGCCCGAGCCACCAAGCGACCCAAGTGGGAGACCTTGCTGCCGAGGTGGAGGCTTTCTGGCAAGCGGCCAATGAGGCGTCAGATGAGCTGCACGTCGCTCAGGGGCGGCTGTGGGCATTGGAGGAGGAGCTGCGGAGGCGAGAAAAAGAGGTGGGGGGACTGACTGGAGAGTTGAGCTACCTGAAGGTGGAATTGGCCCGCCAAGCAGAGGCTCTTTCCACCAAGGAAGTCGAACTGGACAAGAAGAGTGAGCAATTGGGCGTCCTCATGGCCGAGTTGAAGCAAGCCCGCGAAGCGTCTAGCCATCAAGCCGAGACCCTCGGTGATGCTGAGGTGGCTTTATCCGGCGAGATAGACGCGCTGCGTGCTGGGATGGCCGAGAAGACGGCCCGTCTGCAAGCTTTGGAGGTAGAGAGAGAAGAGGTGGCGGGGCAAGTGGAAGCCCTCGCTGATGAAGTGGAAGAACTTCGCTTCATGCTCACCGCGCAAGCTGAAGCGCTCGCAGGAAAACAGGCAGAGCTACAGGAGAACGAAGTTGAGTTGAGCCATAGGGCCCAGATCATGGAGGAAGTGCGGGCAGAGCTGGATGCCGTGAAGCACACTGCGCTGAGGCAGGCGGAGGCTCTTGCGGCCAAGACAGAAACGGTATGTGATCTTATGGTGGAAGTGGAAGTGGGTGGCGCAGTAGAGGACGTGCAGGCAGAAGAGCTGGCTTCTCTGGGTGCTGAGGTGGGGCGCAAGTCTAGAGAGCTGAACAGCCTGCAAGATGAGCTAGACCTGCTGCTAGAGGACTCTAAACAGCATGCGGATGAGCTATTTTGGCAAAGGGAAGCCCGGCTGGTGGCTCAGGTCAAGTCATTGCAAGATGAAGTGGAGGCGTTGGGAGCAAGTGTGCTTCGCCAGGGAGAAGAGCTAGCAGCCTCGGAAGCAGAGCTTGCTCGCAGGCAGGCCGACATTGTGGAGAAGACAGCGCAGATAGGGCGGCTCCAAAGTGAAGTAAATGGGTTACAGGAGGAAGTTGACCAGCTGGAGGGTATCTTTGAGCAGCAGGCCGAAGAGATGGATACGCTAAGCGCGGAACTTGCAAAACTGAAGGAACGTGCGGCGCAGCAAGCGGCTGCTCTTGCAGCTGCTGAGACGGCACTCGAACGGAGCTTGTCTTCGGTGGAGCAGCTGAAGGCAACAGTGGAACAGCAGGCCGGGGCTCTAGCTACCAAAGAGGCACACTTGCAGCAAAAGACGGCTCACTTGGCGGAGCTAATGACAGAGGTGGAAGGCTTGCGACGCTATGCGGCTCAGGCAGAAGATGCACTTGCGGGGGCTGTGTTTGATGTGAAGCAGAAGGACATGCAACTGAAGCAGCGGAGCACAGTGATGTACGACCTGCGCAGCGAGGTGGAGATGCTTACTGCTGCGTCTGCACAAAAGTCGGATGCTCTCGCGGCACGAGAGGCAGACCTCCGTCAGGTCCGCGCCGAGTTGGGGGAGCTGCGCGCAGAGGCGGAGTATTTGAGGGCGACGTGTACTGCCCAGGAGACGGCGTTGGCGCAGCAGAGCATGAAGATTGCAGACCTCCAGGCCGCTGATATGAAGCAGGCTGAGTCAGTGGCCGCTTTGAGTTCGGAAGCTAAGCAATTACGCGCCGATGGCGAGCACCAGGCCGAGTTGCTAGCTAGAAGGGAGGCGGAACTGTCCGAAGTACGCAGCTCTCTCGCCGCCAAGGTGAGCGAGGTCAAGACACAAACAGCGCAGGCTCAGATAAGGGACGAAGAAATTACTGCGCTGCAGACTGAAGTGTCGAATAGTGCAGCCCGTCTGGCGGTCGAGTGTGCGCGCTCAGCCCAGTTGGATGCGGACTGCGAGGAGGCAAGAGCAGAGCTCCTGGCTGCCCGTGCAGCGACCTTGTCCGTGGAAATGGAGCGTGAGAATAAGGAGGCGGAAATGGAAGAGCTCACGCTTGAGCTAGGCGTTGATCGGTTGAGATCTTTCGCGGACATGGCGGCCGTGTCGGAGGAGAGGGACACCGCGGTGACGCGCGGCGACACCCTTGAGAGGCATCTGAACGCATTAGAGGAGGAGCATGAGCGCTTGGGCCTGTCATACGCTCGCCAGACAAAAGTGCTGGCAGTGACGGAAGCTGCATTGGAGGCACAGCGTGAAGAGGCGGCGGACCTGGTTGCTGAAGTTGAGGCACTGACCGCTGGGATGTCGGAGAAGGCGTCGCTTCTGTCTGAGATGACGGAAGCCGAGCAGGCCGCTGTTGCTCGTGGTGATAAGCTTGAGGAGCAGCTGGAAAGCATGATGGCTGCTAGGCAGCAGGCAATCGACTGCAGCGAAAAGCTCAGGGAGAAGCTCGAGTTGATGGTGGAGGAGGCAATGGCGACAGTCGTTCGTAATGATGAAATGCAGCGCGAGCTTGACTCCGTGGCTTGTGAGAGGGACGAAATGGCAGACCGCTTCGTAGAGCTCCAGGAGACAGCTGCACAATCACAGGTGGCGAGCAAGTCCCAGCTAGATGCACTGCGGAATGAGTTTGGTTCGTTGGAGAAGGCCAAGCAGGGAAGTGATGCGGAGGTAGAGAAGCTCGCAGAGCAGCTGCAGCGAATGACAGAAGCAGCGGTGGCCAGCAGTAAGGACCTCAAGCTGCGCCTACATGCCATGTCTGCTGCCAAGGACGCTGCTGTCGCTCATGGTGAGGCCTTGTCGCAGCAGTTGGACGAGCAGTGTGCTGAGGCAGCCGACCTAGTGGGAGAGGTGGAGGCGCAGGGTGCAGTCATTGCGGAGAAGGCGACCCTGTTGGCTGAAGTCACTGAGCTGAGGGATGCGGCAGTCGCTCGCGCTGATGCACTAGAGCAGCGGCTGCAGGCAATGTCTGGCGAGGTCATGAGGGCTGTGGCCAATGGAGAAGAGCTTGCTCGGCAGGTTGGATCCGTGGCAATCGCAAGGGACGGTGCACTCGCTTCACGTGACAACCTCCAGGAGAAACTTCAGATTGTGACATCCTTCGAAAAGGCAGCTGTGGAGCGTGGTGACGATTTGGCGCTGAAGTTGGAGTCTGTGACGGCTGAGAAGAACACTGCTGTCGCGCGAGGCGAAGGGTTGTCTGAACAGCTGCAGCGGGTGACGGAAGCAGGAGTGGCCAAGAGTATTAGTATGAAGGCCAAACTTGACGCAATGACCAGTGCCAAGGAAACTGCAGAAGCACACGGAGAAGAGCTGCAGCGGCAGCTTGACGCACAACGCGGCGAGGCGGCCGATCTAATTGGTGAAGTGGGGGCACTGAGAGCGGGTATGGCTGAGAAGGAAGCGATGCTTGTCGATATGGCTGCTGCTAAGGATGGGATGGTGGGTCGTGCTGAGGAGCTAGAGCATCTGCTCCAGGCAACGACTAGTGCGTTTAAGGCTGATGCACTGGGACTTCGCACTCAGCTGGAAGCACAACATGCTGAGAAGGCGGGCTTGCTAGCGGAGATGTCGGAATGGAAGGAGTCAGCTGCGACTCATGCCCATGAACTCGGAGAGCAGCTGCTTTTACTCTCCACAGAAAAGGAAGCAGCAGTGGCCCATGCAGTTGACCTTCAGCAGCAGCTCGAGGCTCAGTGCGCAGAAGCAGCTGATCTGGTTGGTGAAGTGGAGACGCTGAGTGTAGAGATGGCTGAAAAGGCAGGATTGATTGTGGAGATGACAGAAGCCAAGCAAGCAGCGGTAGATCGTGCTGTTGATCTCGAGCACAAGTTACTGTTAATGAGCACCTCGAAGGCGGCTGCCATCGGGCACGGAAACGATCTCCAGCGTCAACTTGAGGCCCAATGTGCAGAGGCAGCTGAGCTTGTTGGTGAAGTAGAGGTGCTGAGTGCGGGGATGGCTGAGAAGGCGGCCCTGCTTGCGGATATGGCTGCAGCCAGAGACGTAGAAGTGGCACGCGGTGGTGAGCTTCAAAACCGGGTGGGGACATTGACGGTTGAGATTCTCAGGGCCGTTTCCAACGGGGAAGAGCTGGCAAAGCAGCTTGCAGCTGTGGACATTGCCAAAGACGATGCTGTGGCGCGGACTGATGAGGTGGCTCGGGGTCTTGCAACTGCGATGGCAGAGAGAAACGATGCCTTCGCACGTGTAGGTGCACTAATAGAGATGGTGAACTCGCTGACGGCCGCCGAGGTAACGGCAGTATCTTACGGGGAAGAGTTTATGCAGCAGCTGAGGTTTGCGGCGGAGGCAGCAGCCTCTAGTAGAGATGATCTGATAGCGAGGCTGCAGGTAATGACCACGGAGAAGCAAGCGGCTGTGGCGCAGGGGGAAGATCTTCAGCAACAGCTTGAGGTGCAGTGTGCAGAGGCAGCGGAGCTGGTTGGCGAAGTAGAGGCGCTGAGTGTGGGGATGGCTGAGAAGGCGGCTCTGCTTAACGAAGTGGCTGCTGCCAAGGATGCAGCTGTTGCACTCGGACATGATTTTCAGCATCAGCTCGAGATACAGCGTGCGAAGAATACTGCTTTGGTTGGTGAGATGAAGGTGCTGAACATGGGGATGGCCGAGAAGGAGGCGCTCCTTTCGGAAACTGTGGAGTCCAAGCGCGCAGCTCTTGCTCGAGATGACACCCTTCAGCATGAGCTTCATGACGTAACCGCAGCGAAAGATGCCGCTGTAGCCCGTAATGAGGAGCTTCGGGGGGATCTCGCCGACATGACCAGTGCAAGGGATGAGTTGGCCCGGGATGTCGAGGCTAAGGGCGCTGCCCATAAGATTGCTGTCGCCCGGGCAGATGAGCTGGCACAGCAGCTTGAGGACGTCACTGAAGCCGCTGAAGCCACTAGCACAGAACTCAAGCATCAGCTGCACTCCGTATCTGCGGCGAACGAGGCATGCCTTGGACTCATTCAGGGCCTCCAAGGTCAGTTAGACGCAATGATCGATGAGAAGGATCGTGTGGAGGCCAGCAACAAGTCGCTGGAAGATGAGCTGGAAGCCAGGGATGCAGGTATCAGGCAGAGTGTTGCCGAGATGCATCAGAAGGCTGAAGCTATCATAGCCCTGCAGGCTGAGTTGGAGCATGTGCGCCGTGATTCGGCCCAGCTGAGCGCGAGTCTAACGCACACTGAGAGAGCATTGCAGGAGAAGGATTCGGCGCTTGTGGAGGCAAAGTCAGAAGTCCTGCACATGACCGGCAGGCTTCAGCAAAAAGAGCAAGCCCAGTTTGCCAGCGATGCGGAGTTACAGCAGAAAGAGATAACTCTGAGCGAGATAGATGGGCAGTTGGATGAGTTGACAATGGCCCTGGGAATTGTAAGCGATGCCGTGGGTGCGCGTGACGCTGAGCTCCGGCTCACGGCCGAGGTGCTCGCTGAGCTCCGGGTTGAGGTGGAGCATGTCCGGTCTATTTCGGCGCAGCAGGCGAAGGCGCTAGCTTCCAGCCTAGCTGAGCTTGATCGAAAAGAGGAAGAGGTGGAGGGACTCAGTAGGCAGCTCGCGCGTGCCATGACAACTGTCCACACACAAGCGGAGGCCCTCACGGCTAAGGATGCAGATCTCTGGCAAAGCACCATCAGTATAGATGAGCTAACTACCGAGGTTCGTAGCCTGCGGACTGCGGCTGCACAGCAGGATGAAGTGATTTGTGTGAAAGATTCGTCGCTGGTGCAGAAAGCTGCCCTGGTGACCGAGCTCAGCGCGGAAGCAGCGCAGCTGAGGTCCGCGTCTGCGGAACAGGCTGAATTGCTGGCGGAGAAGGATGCGCAGCTGTCCAATCTGGTTCGCAATTTGGAGGCTATGGCTGGACGCGTGATGGGTGTAGAGGCTGCCAGCCGAGCCCTTCTGGAGGAGGAAACTCTCCTGCGTGCTACTGGGCTGATGGCGGGCGCCGAAGCAACTGTTGTCGCGGAGCGGTCCAAGACTGCCGAGGCGCTGGCTGAGGCACAGGTACAAAAGGAGGTTTTGCTAGCACGCGAGGCAGCTCTGTTGGCTCTTCAGGACGGCCTCAGGCAGCGGACTGTGCAGCTCGAGGAATTGATGGTCGAATTCGAGCTGGAGCGGCTCCGCGGCTCCGCTGTGGATGAGGTGCAGGCTGAGATGGTGTCTGCCTTGCAAGCGTCTTTGGCAGAGAAGACTGCTGCGTACGACGCTGCAAACGCGGAGCTGGAGCAGCTGAGGAGCACAGTGGAAGGGCTGAAGGCAGGCAGCAGGGCGAGGAGCCCCAGTCCAGGACTCGAAGCTGCTGAGGTGGGTAGTCTTGCAGCCGAAGTAGAGGAGTTCTGGCTGGCAGCGAGAGAGGCGGCTGACGATCTTCGCGCCAGCCAGGCTCGGGTTTGGGAGCTTGAGGAGGAGATGGGCGCCAAGGAGACTGATATTTTCGCTCTGGAAGCGGAGGTTGACGCTCTGAAGAACGGGTTTGACCAGCTGAAGCAGTCTAATGATCACCGAGGGGAGATGCTGGCCAAGACCGAATCGGCCTTGGAAGCACAGTCGGCGGAGTCAGCGGGGCTGATTGGAGAGGTGGAGGCTCTCAGGGCGGTGCTAGCAGAGAAGGCGTCTCGCATCAGCGAGCTAGAAAGTGAAATTGAGCGGCTTCGGGGTGCTTCTGTCCAACAAGTCCAGTCGTTGGGCGAGATTGTGGCCGATCTGTCTGAGGAAGTTTCCAGGATGGGCGAGCTGGAGACTGCGCTGGAGGAAAAGGAGCAGCAGCTTGAGGGGCAGGCGATGGAGATTGAGGCTCTGTCGGAGGAGGTGGGTGAGTTAATGGCGTATTCAAGCCACCAGAGGGCTGAAATCGAAAAAATGGATGGGAAGCTTCAGAGGACGGTCCACGACAAGGATGCAGCTGTGGCCCACGGTAGATACTTGCAGCAAGAAGGTGAAGCCTTGACCGCCGCCAGGGATCGAGCGGTAGCTCGGTGTGATGCGTTGCAGCATCAGCTTGAGATGCAGTGTGCAGAGGCGGCCGAGCTTGTTGCCGAAGTGGAGGCACTAACCGCAGGGATGGCTGAGAAAGGTACCTTGCTTACTGAAGTAATAGCCGCTCGGGACACTGCGCTGGCAACCTGCGAATCTCTTCAGCAGCAGACAGAAGCGTTGACCGCGACGCGGGATGCTGCTGTGGCTCGCGGAGATTTGTTAAAGCAGAGGATGCAAGCAGAAAGAGCTGAAGCAGTTTCAGCTGTGGCCCGTGGTGAAGAGCTAGCACGCCAGCTGGCAGCCGTATCCGTCTCCAAACAGGCTGCTGAGGATTCATGTGCAGATCTTCAGGATCAACTAGGGGCGATGTCCGAGGCTAAGGAAGTCGCTTGCGTTCGTGGTGAGAGCTTGGAGGAGAATATAGCAGCTGCTGTGGCCGAGAAGGACATGGCAGTGGCACGGGGAGATGAGCTGGCAGATACGGTGGAGTCTCTGACAGCCGAAAAGCTCGCTGCAACTTCACGGAGTGACGAGCTGGCAAGTCAGCTGCAGCGGAGGACAGAAGCAGCAGTGGCCAATGCCCATGATCTGCAAAGCAGGCTGCATGCAGTTACAGCCAGGGAGGAGGCTACTGTGGCTCATACGGAAGAGCTGCAGCAGCAACTTCAGGCACAAAGCGCTGAAGCGGCAGAACTAGTTGCTGAAGTGGAAGTGCTGAGTGCGAGCATTACTGAGAAGGAAGCGATGCTTGTGGAAATGGCTGGAGCTAGGGACATTGCTTTGGCTGCCTGTCGAACTCTAGAGCAACAGCTGAATGCCTCCACTGAAGCAAAGGATGCTGCTGTGAGTCGCAGTGATGAGCTTCAGGCTCGTCTTCAGGGAATGACTTCGGAGGCGCTAGCGGCAGTGGTCAGCTGTGAAGAGCTGGCGCGCCAGCTCGGAGGATTGGCTGCCACCAAACACGTAACTGATGCACGAGTCGATGAGCTGGCGCTAAGTCTTTCAGCTGCGGTGGCTGAAAGGGACGCTGCTGTGGCGCATATTGATGAGCTAGTACAGAATGTTGAGTCCATGACAGCTGCCAACATGACCGCAGTCTCTGAAAGGGAGGAGCTGGCCCAGCAACTGCAACGGATGAGCGAATCGGCAGTCGGCAACAGCAAAAGTCTCAATGACAGGCTGCAGATAACGATCGTCGCCAAGGAGGCTGCTGTGGCGCGTGCTGAGGACCTACAGCAACAACTTGAGGCGCAGTGTGCTGAGAAGGCAAAGCTGGGTAGTGAGGCGAAGGCGCTGAGGGAAGGGATGGCAGAGAAGGAAGTCTTTTTCGCAGAAGTTGCAGCGGCAAATGAGGCTGATGTAGCTTTGAGGCACAGTCTCGAGAAACAGCTCGAGGCCCAGGATGCCCACATTGCAGAGCTGGTTAGCGAGGTTGGGGCGCTCCGTTCCGGTTTGGCTGAGAAGGAGGGTTTGGTGGCAGAGTTGATTGCCGCCAGGGATTTGGCAGCCACTCGCTGTCATGAGCTGATTCAGCAGCTGCAGACCGTGAGCGCCGCCAAAAAGGCTGCCATCGGGCATGCCGAAGAGCTACAGCAGCAGCTCCAGGCGCAATGCGCTGAGGCGGCAGATCTAGTTGGTGAAGTAGAGGCACTGAGTGCAGGAATGGCTGAGAAGGCAGCCCTATTTGCAGAGGTGGTCGCCGCCAGGGACGCGGCGGTGGCTCGGGGTGATGAGATGCTGCAGAGAGTGGCAGCCGTTGTTGCTGAGAAAGATGAGGCTGTGGCATATGGCAATGAAATGTCAGAACAGTTAGAAACCGTCGCTGGTGCCAGTCTGGCTCTAACCGGCGAGCGAGATGATCTGGCTCAGCAGCTACAGCAAATGATTGAAGCTGCGGTGGCTAACAATAAGCATCTGGCGAATAAGTTGCAGGCGCTAACCACGGAGAAGGAAGCCGCCGTGGGCCTGGCAGAGGATCTGCAGCATCAGCTTGCAGCACAGTCCGCAGAGGCAGCTGACCTGGTCTGTGAATTAGAGGCGTTGAGTGCAGGAATGGCCGAGAAGGAAGCTCTGCTTTCGGATGCGTGTGCTGCTAGGAATGTGGATTTTGCACGTCTTAGTGAGCTTCATGATCAGCTGCAGGCAATGTCTACTTCAAGGGAAACTACCATTGAGAGTAGTGAAGATCTTCAGCGTCAACTCGAGGCTCAGTCAGAAGAGGCAGCTGAACTTGTTGGTGAAGTGGAAGCGCTAAGTGCGGGGATGACCGAGAAGGCAGTCTTGCTTGCGGAGATGGCTGCCGCCAAGGATGCGGTAGCCGTCAGGGCTGATGGGCTTGAGAAGCAGTTGCTGTCAATGTCCACCGAAAAGGAGGCGGCTGTTGCGCACTCAACAGATCTTCAGCATCAACTTGAGGCGCAAAGCGCAGAGGCAGCCGAGCTTGTGGTCGAAATGGAGGCGCTGAGTGCGGGGATGGCTGAAAAAGCGGCCCTACTTGCAGAGACAACAAGCGCAAAGAACGACGCCCACGCTTCCCTCAAGCAGTTGCAGCAGCAGCTACAGGCGATGAGCACGGTCAATGAGGCTACCGCAGCACGTGCGGAAGAGTTGGAATCTCACATAAGCTCTGTGATGGATGTCAAAGATGCTGCTGTTGTTCGCGGTGACGAGCTGGCACAGCGGGTAGACTCTCTGACAGCTGCGAACCAGGCAGCTATTTCGAAGGCAGAGGAGCTTGAGCAGCAGCTAAAGCGGGTGACGGATGGAGCGGTGGGCAATGCGAGAGCCCTGAGCGGAAAGTTGCAGGCAATGACGGCTGAGAGGGATAGTGCCTTGGCCAGCAGTGAGGCCATGGCGGAGCGATTGGCTGACAGGTTGAATCAGATGGATGCCATGAAGGCTAAGCTGGAGCACCTGATTGGGTCATCAGCGTCCGAGAGTGCATCGGATAAGGCGGAAATTTCATCGATGGCCTCGCAACTCGATGGGCTCAAGGTTGAGTTGGAGTCGGTAAGGAGCTCTGCAGAGGCAGCGTTGGCACGCAAGGATGCGGAACTAGAGGCACTGAGGAGCAGGTCGGCGGAGCAAATGGAAGGATTGACTAACAAGGCGCTGGATTTGATGGTGGATGTGGAGGTGAGTGGGGCTGTGGAGGCTGCGCAGACCGAGATGGTGTCTAGGCTTGAGGCTGCTTTGGCAGAAAAGACTGCTGCGTACGATGCCATAAACGCCGAGCTAGAGCAGCTGAGGAGCACAATGGAAGGGTTGAAGGCAGGCGACAGGGTGAGGAGTCCCAGTCCGGGGATTGAAGCCTCTGAGGTTGGTACCTTGGCGGCTGGAGTGGAAGAATTCTGGCGGGCAGCGAGAGAAGCAGCAGAGGAACTGAGCTTAAGCCAGGCTACCGTCTGGGAGCTAGAGGAAGAGTTAATTGTCAAGCAGGCGGCCATGGACTCCCTGGAAGAGGAGCTGCGAGCTTTGAAAACTGCATCAAGCAAGCAGATGGATGCCTTGAAGGAAGGCTTTGAGCAGTTGAAGCAGTCGGCAAGTCGTCAGGCGGAGACGCTAGCCAAGACTGAGGAGGCTCTGGAGGCTAAATTGGCGGAGTCAGCTGGGCTGGTTGGAGAGGTAGAGGCGCTGAGTGCGGGGATAGCTGAGAAGGCGGCTCATATCGAGGAGCTTGAGGCAATGGCATATGGTCGGGCTCGGGCGCTGGTGCAGCTAAAGGAGGTTGCCTTTCAGCAAGAGGTGGCCCTGGCTGCTAACCTTGCGCAGAAGGACTCTGAACTGGTTCGTAAGAGTGAAGAGGTAGCAGACCTGCGATCAGAGATGGAGCAGCTGAACGCTGAATTGGCGGAGAAATGTGAGGTGGTTGCGGCTCGGGAGGCCGAGGTTGGGGTGGCGTCTGTTGCACTGGATGAGCTGAGGTCGGAGGTGGAGCATTTGAGAGCTGCTTCTGAACAACAAGAGGCGGCGCTTGCGGCCAGGCAAGCAGCCCTGCAACAGCGCAACACCGATCTGCAGCGTAAAACTGGGAAACTGGACGGCTTGCGTTCCGAGATGGAGCAGCTTCGCGTCATGATTGGGCAACAGGAAGACATTCTTGCGTCGCGGGAAGAGGCGCTGCGTATGAACGAAGCTGCAATCATGGAGAAAAAGGCTGTCATTTCGGAGCTCGAGGCCGAGGCTGAGATGATGAAGGCTGCCTCGGAGCAGCAGGCTGGCGCTCTGGTAGATGCTGAGGCGAGGCTGCAAATAAGTGAGGGTGCCCGGCAGGAGGAGGCAGGCAGGGTGGCCGGGCTGCAGGCAGAGGTGGCGCGTCTGGCGGAGGCGCTCGCCGCGCGTGGAGGCGTGATTGTCGAGAAGGATAGAGAGCTGGCTGCCAAGGGCGGGGAGCTGCAACGCAAGGGTCAGATGGTGGAGGGGCTGCGGACGGAGGTCGAGGCGCTGAAGAAGCGCTCGGCTGCGCAAGCGGAGGAGCTGCAGGCCAAAGAGGGCGCTTTGCGTCGAAAGACGGGGGCGCTGGATGAACTGAGATCCAAGCTGATCCGCTCATCGGCGCAGCGAGTGGAAGAATTGGCTGCGAAGGAGGCGGCAATCCAAGCGAGCACTGCCAAGCAGCTTGCAGAAGCGGAGGCTGAGGTTGAGCAGCTCAATGCCACACTTGCCCGCCAGGATGGCGCGCTGGCTGACCGAGAGGCGGAAATTGTGCAGAAAGTGGCAGAGTGCGAGTCGCTGTGGGCGGAGATCAGCTCGTTGCGGAATGACGCAACGCAGCAAGCAGAAGTGCTGTCTGTGGCGCAGGCGGATCTGCACGACAAAGCTCAAGCGCTGGACTACTTGCGCACCGAGGTGGAGCGGCTGTCTGACCAGTCAACTCAGCAGGCCGAAGCGCTGGGCGCCAAGGATGCGGAGCTCAAGGCCAAGGAAGCCGACCTTGTCGCGACTATCATGCACTTGAGCGACCTTCAGGTTGAGGTGGAGGCGCTCACTAATGACATGGCCAACTCGGCGGCTACCCTAGCGGACCGAGATGCGGAGCTTGAGCGGAAGGCTGCTCAACTTGAAAGTCTCGGGTCAGAGGTGGCCCACTTGAAGGGCACATTGCAGGAGCGGGAAGATGCGCTGGCTCTGCGCGATGCAGAGGTTGGACGAAGGGTCACCCAGCTAGAGGAACTGACCGCCGAGGTGACTGAGTTGAGGACCGCAGCGGCCCGTCTTGAAGCGTCCCTGGCGGCGAAAAGGGCCGACCACGAGCACAGCGAGGCCGGCATGAGGGAAGCGACTGCTTCTGTGATCGCTCTCACCGCTGAACTGGAGCAGCTGACGGCCTCCTGTGAGCAGCAGGCAGGGTGTCTGGCGGAGAAGGAGGGCTTGCTGGTGGAGAAGACTGCGCAGCTAGAGGAGGTGAACTCCGAGGTTAGCCGGATTAAGGATGAAGTTGCGTCAAAGGCCGAGGTGTTGCGCTCCACGAAAGCCGTGTTGGCACAGAACACCGGCCAAGTGGACTCGCTCCGCGCTGAACTCGCCGAATCTCAGGCGCTTGTTGCCCGTCAAGCGGAGCGACTGGCAGCTGCAGAGACTCAAAGCGCTGGCAGAGAGGCACTAGACAGCGAAGTGAAGAGGTTACGGGCAGAGGTGGGACAGCATGTGAAGGCGCTGGCGGCATCGGAAGCAGATGTGGCGACGAAGGTGCAGGCTCTGGACGAGCTGCGCGCCAAGTCCATCCGTGGCGCCGCACAACAGAGCGATGCCATGGCAACGCTGCAGGGCGATGTAGAGGGGCTGCGCAAAGCGTCGGCCCAGCAGGGCGAGGAGCTGTGCGCTGCGCTGGCTTGGCTGGAGCAGCAGTCGGGTGAACTTGATGCAGCGCAGGCCACTGTCTCGCAACTGACCGATGAAAGAGAGGCTCTGTTGGCTGAACTCCAGAGCAAGGGCAACGGGCCCCCGCCGCCGATTTTGGAATCTACTGAGGAGCAGCAGCTGTCTGACGCACTGACGTGTCTGCAAAGCCTGCAGGAGCAGGTGGGCGAAATGCAGTCGCGCGAGGCGGTTAGCGGCCCCAGGACGCCACGTTCACAAGCGCGTGCAGACGAGACCATTGCGGGGGAGCTTCGCCAGTTGACCGACCAGATGGATGTCCTGATGAACGCCCTGGGTACTCCCCAGGCCGCAACGTCCTCCCGGCCGGAAAGCTCTCCCACCTCAGTAGCACCAACAGCGTCACCCGCGCTCCCTCACCAGGATGTGTTGTCACCGGCAGCGGCGACCCGGCGCGAGGCTGCGTATGTCATGGAGTTGCGGGAGGAGAAGGGCGCGCTGGAGACACAAGTCGCAGCACTTGTTGTAAAGGAGGCGACCGTGAGTGCGGAGAAGGGCGCCCTTGCGGCGCAGGCGGCTGAGATGGAGTCAAAGCTGGATCAGAGGGCGGCGTGGATTGAAGAACTGGAGGCGCTGATAGCCAAGTCCAAGTTGACGATGGACGAGCAGGTGCAGTCTCTGCAGACACAAGTTTCAGAGTTGGTGGCAAGCAAGGCTGCCACCAGTGCAGAGAAGGATGCCCTAGATGCCCAGGTTGCGGAGCTGCTTCGAAGCCAGGCGGCGCTTGAGGCCGATAAGGCGGCTCTGCAAGCTCAAGTGTCGGGACTGCTCTCTAGGCAGACGACTATGGGTGCGGTGGGTGCTGGCATGGATGTGCAGGTGTCGGCGTTGCTCGAGTCACAGGCGTCGATGGAAGTTCATAAAGAGGCTCTACAGGCTGAGGTGGCGGGGCTGTTGGCCAACCAAGCGGTCGCGGATGCCACCGAAGAGAGCCTAGAGGCGGCGGTGTCTGTGCTGATTGAATCTCGCTCGTCGATGGCGGAGCAGAGGACAACTCTGCAGGCGCAAGTGGCGGGATTGGTCGCGAGCAAGGCAGCCATGCGTGCGGAGGAGGATGGGATGAATATTCAGGTGGCTACGCTACTGGAGTCCCAAGCGGCGATGGAGGAACAGATGGCAGGCATGTCCAAACGGCTCGCGGAGAAAAAGGCCCGCGTTGAAACGCTGGAAGCAGCGAAGGTCGCACTTAGGTCAGAGCTGGAACGGGTGAAGGCAAACCACGCTGATCGTGAGGCGGCGATTGAGGAGGAACTACTGGCTAGGGTTGCCGCAGCGAAGGCTGAGGCTGGAGAGGACATCTCCAACTATATGGCTATGCTTAAACAGGGCGAGGAGAAGTTAATGGAGATGAACGACGCCGCCGGCAAGTTTGAGGTGGAGCGCGAGTCACTGGCCTCGAAGTTGTCTGTGGTTGAGGCCAAACTGGCTGCGAGTGATGCCGTGGCTGAGGAGTTGGGCGAGGAGGTGGCGCTATTGGGGGGCAAGCTAGAGGAGTACGAGTCGGAGAAAGAGGTGCTGAGTTTGGAGATGGCTGGGCTGCGGGCCAGGCTTGAAAGCGCTGAGGCTGCGCGCGTTGAGGCCCAACGGAAGGCGGAGAGCACAGAGGCGGAGATGGAAGTGGAGATTGCTGACCGCGAGGCTGCCCTTCATGATAGGCTGGGTGAGAGTGAGGCGGAGAAGGAGTCGCTGCAGCACAAAATGAACATGTTGCGTGCTGAGAGAGAGGCGGCGAGGGAGGCGGCACGAGCGGCGAAGAAGGCAGAGAGAGCAGCAAGGGAGGAGGGTGTGTCTAAGGCCGCGGAAGCAGAGGCTTTGAGCGAGGATCTTACCAACACGCTGACCTGGCTGGAGCAGACCACGGGACAGCTAATGGCCGCGCAGGAAACTGCCTCTGAACTGGAGGCACAGCGGGAGGCGCTCAGGGCCGAACTGATCGCTGAGCGAGAAGCACTCAGGGCTGAGGTGACAGCCCAGAGCGACGCGGGCGTGAGGAGGGTGGCTGAATTGGAAACAGAGGTGTCCATGAGTTTAGCTACCGCGGCGGAGGCCATGCGCAGAGCTGAGTTGGCTTCTGCAGAGGTGTCAGCCCAGATTGAGTTGGTGGCACGACTGGAAGCGACAGTGAAAGAGCAGGAGGAGGCAGTGGAGGCCTCGCGTGCCACCGCAGCCTCTCTGCATGAGGAGTTGGAGAGGATGGTGGGAGAGAGGGCGTCGCTGGTCGCTGGGCGGGAAGCAGCGGAGGTGGAGCTGGCTTCGGATAGGGAGGCCGGAGCAAGGGCGTTGGCGGAGCTGGAAGCAGAGGTATCAGCGAGCAAAGCTTCTTCGGCAGAGGCGATTCAGAAAGCTGAGTTGGCCTCTGCAGAGCTGCATGCCCAGAAGCAGGTGGTGTCACGACTGGAAGAGGCGCTCAGTGGAAAGGATGGGGCGGCGGCGTCTCTGCATGACGATTTGGAGCGGGTGGTAGGGGAGAATGCGTCGCTGGTAACTGAACGAGAGGCGCTTCTGGCTGAGCTAGCGTCCGAGAAAGAGTTCAGCGCAAGGAGGGTAGCAGAACTGGAAGGAGAGGTGTCCTCGATCGCAGCCTCCGCGGCGGAGTCTGCGCAGAGGGCCGATACAGGCTCGGCAGAGCTGAACGCTCAGTTGGAGGTGGTGTCGTGGCTAGAAGAGGCTCTGAAAGAGAAGGAGGCGGAGATTTTGGCATCGCAAACCACCGCGAAATCTTTGCATGAGGAGTTGGAGAAGGCGATCAGTGAAAAAGTATCTCTAATGGCAGAGCGGGAGGCAGCGGAGGCGGAGCGAGCCACAGAGAGGGAGCTGGGCGCAAGGAGGGTGGCAGAGCTCGAAGCGCAGGTGTCCGCTAGTGTGACTGCCGTGGGGGAGGCCAAACAGAGCGCGGAGCTGCTTACAGTAGAGTTGGTGCCGCAACTGGAAGAGGCTCTGAGAGAAAAGGAGGAGACGATAGCGGCCTCGCGTGCCACCGCAGCCTCTCTGCATGAGGAGTTGGAGAGGATGGTGGGAGAGAGGGCGTCGCTGGTCGCTGGGCGGGAAGCAGCGGAGGTGGAGCTGGCTTCGGATAGGGAGGCCGGAGCAAGGGCGTTGGCGGAGCTGGAAGCAGAGGTATCAGCGAGCAAAGCTTCTTCGGCAGAGGCGATTCAGAAAGCTGAGTTGGCCTCTGCAGAGCTGCATGCCCAGAAGCAGGTGGTGTCACGACTGGAAGAGGCGCTCAGTGGAAAGGATGGGGCGGCGGCGTCTCTGCATGACGATTTGGAGCGGGTGGTAGGGGAGAATGCGTCGCTGGTAACTGAACGAGAGGCGCTTCTGGCTGAGCTAGCATCCGAGAAAGAGTTCAGCGCAAGGAGGGTAGCAGAACTGGAAGGAGAGGTGTCCTCGATCGCAGCCTCCGCGGCGGAGTCTGCGCAGAGGGCCGATACAGGCTCGGCAGAGCTGAACGCTCAGTTGGAGGTGGTGTCGCGGCTAGAAGAGGCTCTGAAAGAGAAGGAGGCGGAGATTGTGGCCTCGCAAACCACCGCGAAATCTTTGCATGAGGAGCTGGAGAAGGCGATCACTGAGAAAGTATCTCTAATGGCAGAGCGGGAGGCAGCGGAGGCGGAGCGAGCCACAGAGAGGGAGCTGGGCGCAGGGAGGGTGGCAGAGCTCGAAGCGCAGGTGTCCGCTAGTGTGACTGCCGTGGGGGAGGCCAAACAGAGCGCGGAGTTGGCTTCCATCGAGCTGAATTCCCAGTTAGAGGTGGTGTTGCGACTGGAAGAGGCTCTGAGAGAAAAGGAGCAGACGATAGCGGCCTCGCGTGCCACCGCAGCCTCTCTGCATGAGGAGTTAGAGAGGATGGTGGGAGAGACGGCGTCACTGTTGGCGGAGCGAGAGGCAGCGAAGGCGGAGCTGGCCGCAGAGAGGGAGGCTATGAAGCTTGAGGTGGCAGCAGAGAAGGAGACACGCGCGGGGAGGGTGGCGGAGCTAGAAGCAGAGGTGTCAGCGAGTGTTGCTGCTGCATCGGAGGCCAAGCAGAGCTCCGAGTTGGCCTTTGCGGAGCTGGACGCACAGTTGGAGGTGGTGTCACGGCTGGAAGTAACGCTACGGAAGCAGGAGGAAGCACTTGCAGCCTCACGCGACATATCGACATCTCTGCAAGAGGAGTTGGAGAGGATGGTTAATGAGAAGGCGTCGTTGGTGGCGGAGCGTGAGGCAGCGGAGGGTGAGTTGGCAGCCAAGCAGGCGGAGGTTATGTCACGGAGGGAGA
Source organism: Tetraselmis chui (assembly GCA_026401115.1). Taxonomy (NCBI): domain Eukaryota; kingdom Viridiplantae; phylum Chlorophyta; class Chlorodendrophyceae; order Chlorodendrales; family Chlorodendraceae; genus Tetraselmis; species Tetraselmis chui. Next base: position 389,174 of record JAPMLY010000017.1, read on the forward strand.
GGATGAGGGAGCTGGTGGGAGAGGTGGAGCGGCTGAGGCGTGCGGAGGCGGAGAACCCGGGCGTAAGGACGATGGTTAAAGCGGAGCTGAGGCGGATGCGGGACGAACGCACTGGTGAGCCCGCGGCGAATGAGGAGCTGGTCCACGCGCTGACTTGGCTGGAGGAGGAGTCGACGTTGCTGGAGGCGGCGAAGGAGGAGGTGGAGGTGCTAAAGGCGGAGCGAGAGAAGCTGCTGGCTGAGATGGCAGCGGAGAAGGGGACAAACGCGGGTAGAGTAGCGGAGCTGGAAGCACAGGCGTCGGCGAGCTCGGCTTCCGCGGCCGAGGCCAAGCAAAGTGCTGAATTGGCTTTTGCGGAGCTGGACGCACAGTTGGAGATGGTGTCGCGACTAGAAGAGGCGCTCAGGAGTCAGGAAGAGGCACTTGCAGCCTCGCGTGCCACTGCAGCCTCTCTGCAAGAGGAGCTGGAGAGAGCGGTAGGCGAGAAGGCGTCGTTGGTGGCGGAGCGGGAGGCAGCGGAGGGTGAGTTGGCAGCCAAGCAGGCGGAGGTGCTGGCGCGGAGGGAGAGGATGAGGGAGCTGGTGGGGGAGGTGGAGCGGCTGAGACGCGTGGAAGCGGAGAATCCGGGTGTGAGGACGATGGTCAAGGCGGAGCTACGGCGGATGCGGGACGAGCGTGCGATTGAGCCAGAGGCTGTGGCGGAGCTGGCTCACGCGCTGACTTGGCTGGAGGAGGAGTCGACGTTGCTGGAGGCGGCGAAGGAAGAGGTGGAGGCGCTGAAGGCGGAGCGAGAGGATCTGCTGGCGGGGGAGGCAGCTGTGAGGGAGGCTATTACGTCAGCGACGCGCGAGGTGGAGGCGGCGCACGAGGACGCGATGGCGCACCTCGAGAGTGAGTCGACGCGTGCGCTCGCGGCGGTGAGCGAGGCATTGTCTGCCAAGGGTGCTGAGATGGAGGCTCTGGCGAGAGACATGGCGGGGCTGAGGGCGGAGGTGGAGGCGGAGAGGGCGGCCGCGAGGGGCGCGCAGGCGGAGGAGCTGTCTTTTGCATTGTCGTGGCTGGAGGAGACGTCTGCGCAGCTGGACGCGGCCAACTCGGAGGTGGGGGTGTTGCGGGGGGAGAAGGAAGCGCTGGAGGCGGTGGTGGGGGCGGACCCAGAGGCGGACGTGGCGTTGGAGCTGGTGGGGCAGCTGAGGGAGCGGTCGATAGAGGTTGAGGCGTTGCGGGCGGAGGTGGCGCGGGTGACCGCGGCTGCTGGTGTCAGCAACGGTGGCCCGCGCCACTCCGGTGAGCGGAGCACCCCGGAGACTGGGACTCCGCGGTCGCAGACGCAAGCTGAGTTGGAGGAGGTGGCGCGGCTGCAGAAGACGAGGTCCGTGCGCGCAAAGCTTAAGGCGATGTTGGAGGCAGCGGAGGCCGCGGGGCGGCGTTGAAGAGGCAAAGTAGTTTTAATATGAAAGTAATATGGATCCCAGTAAGTAAAGGGTTGCCAAGAGATGTAGGAAAGGAAACAAATAGAGAGAGACACACAAAAACAGAAACGAACAATCATACATATAAAGATGGGAGCAGCAGAATAACATTTCATTTTGGCCAATATTTTGTGTCCGCTGCAGTGCGCCTCGCCTTTGTCTGGCAGGCTGTACAATAATTAGAGAAGGTTAGTAGACCGCAGGTGACCCTTCTCAGCGTCGCAGCGCGGGGTTCGTTTTGGGGAAGGGATGGGGGGCGATGGGCAACGGCGGTGAGACACGTGCATGGATGCGCCGCTGTGGCTGCTGTTCATCTTGTACATCCCTTGTTAACTATATTTTTGTCCACCTATCCTTCGCCACCGTTGCGTCATGCATCGCCACCGCCATTCTGGAACGACGCCAATCATTTCAGTCTCCACCTTGGCATGTGGTATTTATTATTAACGGAGAGAAAGAATCGGGCGATGACACGGCTTGCCCGCAAATATCTCAGAGCCGCTGATTCTCCGATGCCCTCTCCATTGTGTATTGACAGGTAAGCAGCAACTGCGTTTATTGTCTATTTGAGCATGGAATGGCTCACCAGTGACCCCTCCCATTCGGTTTGCCCCACCATGGACTGATACATGTAAATGAGCTCATAGTTCAGTCATTCAAAAATATGTTGGTCCCCAAGGCTTGTTGTGTCCATGTCGAAAAACGCAGACCGGTTACTTCACGTTTGGAGGTCTTGCAAGTGACATGTATACGGGGTGTAAGCTGCCCGAGTGGCTTCCAAATTATGGTTTTGGGGGTGATATTACGGAAATGACTAAAACTTCGCCATCCGGCATCAAAACTGTGCAGAAATGGATGGCTACCAAAATAACAAGAATCCTTGCTATCAGTTAAACATGGTACTATGGCGTGCGGCCAAATTTCACCGTTCTTCCGTGTTCGGGGGGGGGCATCGTAAAAGGTCACCAGTGACCTCCGAAATTATTTCTCGTTGAGGGTCTGTGAGTACATGATAATGTCCTACAAATCGGCCAATCTTTACTCTAACCCATGCATTCGGCATACATGTACACTCCTTCACAAAATTTCGGATCAGACTTCGCATGTGAAAACTGAAAAAGTAATCATGCGTCGATTTTACTGACCAATCCTGTGAAAATCCGCGACACTGCTTTGGCGTCCAAAATGGATTGCGCCGACAAGTACGGGGGGCAAATTCGAACGCCACCGGGCTTTCGCACTGGGGGTTATCGCGCCCGCACCGGTGCTGCACGCTCTTTCAAACGGGCGCATTGCGCGCAAAATCGCGTATGTAGACTTACCACCGACCGAAATGCGCACAACCCAAGGAGAAGCCGCGTTCGGCCACAATGGTCGAACGGTCATAACTTCTTGAAATAAGTTCAAAGCGTTTTGAAACACGTGCCGTTGGACCTTGGACGCTCCTTTATACTCCGCGTGCAACGCTCCTACTCTTGGGTTCACACACCCACAAATCGAACTTTTATGAATTATTATGTTTTCCATTATATTCCGGAAAAGCAGAGCCGCACTGCCAAGCAACACCCGTCGCATTCGGCATACCTCATTAGGCGTTTTGTGCGGGGTTTGTCAATACGTGTTTACCAAGTCTTCATTCCTACAGATTTAGAAGCCCAATTCCCAACGTGGGGCGGGTGTGGTTGGCACAAGTACATACCCAAGCATTCCAAACACCACAGTCAACTGATGCGTCCCAAATGGCCAAGTTGGACCTCGCCCCTCCCCCTAAGCCAATCACCCTCGCTCATCTATGACTATAGCGTACACTGTTTATCCAACCCTACATCATGTGGGTTTCTACTCGCTTGTTTTCCAAATACATCACCCGTGCATGCGGCGTGAACTTCCGTGCTCCATTCACACACCCGCGAACCAAACCTCGCGCATTGAACACGGCACCAACGCCTCCAAACCCCCTCCAACAATTTCCAAAAACTAAGTTTAAATGGCTCGCTAAGCAATATGCAGCTCGGTATGAGCGCTTGAGCACTACCCGAGCGCGGCGCTCAGAACGTTGTGTGTAGTTTATGAAAATGAAAATATATTGCAACAAGTATCGGCAAAACATACTGCTGTCTAACGGCCATCTAGGACACTCTGGAGAACGATTGGGCCGGGTACTCTACGACCAGGTACACCTATCGACACACCGATGTGCAATGTTTACCGACGTTCCTCGGAGGTTAAAAAACTTTAAGCCACCGCAGTAGTTGCCACAGTCCCATCGCCTAAGGAGTAACAACAAAAATAATTTTATAATCAAGAAAGACAGAACTGAAAATTAATCCACTTGTCAAGAAATGCAAAATGAAAGCTGCTGCTCTACCATTACGATGCACGGCCCGCTCCCACCGAACCGGGGTGCCGACCGGCCAAGGCCGATCGGCGTTCGAGAGGGGCGACGGTCCAGACTAATCTAGCGTAGGTAGTAGCGTGTGTAGTTTAGATAATTTCCTGGGAGTTATAATGGTCTTGATTCAATAAACTCCACCGACAACACTCGCTTAAAGCTCTGGTCTAATCACACCGAATGACGGCTAGTTGTTGACTTCCTGGCTCTACTAAAATTAGGTGGTACCTGGGTGTCGTCGTGCATGACGTGGTGGCTGGGGCGTGTTGTCTTGACTAGCTTGTGTTTGAGATACAACATGTCGGGACTTTTGAGGAGTGCGTATGCAGTCTTGATTGGCATCAAAATCATAAATGGAGGACACCATTAGGACTATTAACCCCAAAAATTCAAAGCCTAATTTAGACCACTACCAATTGGTATCTCAAACATCGAATACGATGGCCAATGCCACAGTTTCCGCGCATGGAACGTCGCACGTGTAGAATTATGCGCGCATAGCGAGTATCAAAAACGACTATGACGGGGCGCAGAGGTTGAAGTAAATGGAACCCCGCGACCATTTTATGTTCGCACTTTAGTGTATTAGCACCGACTTCAATGAGATATTTTGCATTGGGTCAAGATGTTCTTGTAAGCGAAGTGTTTGAGGTGAGGACATCACGCCAACGAACAAATGTACATACTATCTTACTTGAGGGGTTACTACCAGTGACATGTTACATAGGTCATTGGTCACATGTGGTCACTTGTCCATGGTCACTGGTAGACCCCACCAGTCAGTAATAACCCCTCGCATAAATAGGCAATACTAGTATACCTTCATTTCCGAGCGTCTGCCACACCCATATCAATAGCCCATACATTTTCAACCCGCAGCAGCTTTGTTTTTCATGACGGGCTCATTTACTAGCGGACCATAACATGGTCACGGCTTGTCTTCCGCTTCCATTAAACCCTAAAACGTGAATTGGGCACCATTACCACGAGACCGCTCTCATCCGAGCGTGATTTGTATATTGCCTTAATACAATTTCATATGATTTTCCTACCCACCACCCGTTGTGAGTACCGTCTTGCGAGTGAGATCCTGGTGTTGGTGTACGGAAACTTGGATTTCCAAAACCCTCCGTACATGGCTTCTCAACAGCTGATGATCACGCATATCGCAAGTGCTTGTACCTCGTTTAGCCCCCTACCGTGCCAAGCCTAGCACGGCTACAAGGTCACCAACGCCCACCGCATGGAGGTAGAGGTAGGTGCCGAAGTGCCGACGGCCATGCAAGCGCACCTCCCTTCGGGGCCGACGCCGCTGCGCCGCCGGCGGGCGCCGCCGTGCACGTGCTACTGCCCGTGCGTCGAATGGTGTGTATCCCCATGTTTCCCTTGCCCGCCTTTCTGCACCGGGTCGCCGCGCCGCGCCTCGTGCTCCTGCGCGACGCCCCTGCACGACGTTGTAGTCCCATCTTAGATATATATTATGCAAATTATTGACAATATATTTGCGTTATCAATTATGTAAGTAAAGTACGATATACGCGAAAGAACGAGTAGTACTATTTCACGCTCTATGCTCCATTCATGCCCCATTATTTTAATATGGGTACATACCATGCCCTATTGATAAGTTGGCATATCAGTGCCGTGCAAATACCCCTCCGCCGAAATACAACAACTGCTTGCGAACTTGTATTTTGTAGAGAGAGTTTCAACCCAATATATTGTTGCATCGCTTTCGTCACTCCCCAAGCTTATGGCCGGCGACCCGCGTTGTAAGTCAGTCACCCCACATTGAAATTGAAATTGTTTACAACATGTACCGTATGCGCCGGTTTTTCACCAAAAGCCGGATGCGTCGGCTGCTGTCTCTGGGCCCTCCCAACTAGGCCATACAGGGAACTTACAAGTCAGGGCTAGACCGTTAACCACCTAATCCAACCTCTCCAAGGGTGTTCGGGGGTTTTACTCCCCCCCGGGGAGGGTGCAAGTAGAGGCGAAGGTTGTGTGCATTCAGGGTCGTGCGAGGGGGCAATGTGGGGATGCGCGGCGGGAGGTCGTGCGGGACTTGATGCGGTATATGCGTAGGAGGTGATGCAGCCATTGGACAGTATGCGTGTGGAGTTGTGCAAGAATGCGAGTTGTGTCGAGATGTGCTTTGGAGACGAGTTTATCAGGAGGGTCGGTGCGGGCGGTGAGAAGGGAGGTGAGACTCGTGATGGTGGAGGAGTGTGGTGTACCTGTGCGGCTCATGACTATGGGGAGGATGTCGACCACTGTGCTTGGCCAGTGGTTTCTGATGGCGTTCGCAAGGGGTGTGTATTTGTCGCGTATGAGGTCGGCTGTGTGGGAGAGGTTGGTGTCTGTGCAGTACTTCCATTCCCCTATCTGAATCTTTTTTATGGACGCGTAGCGACGTCGACCGTTGGAGTGACCAACGAATCGGGGTTCGAGGAGGCGGATGAAGTCAGGTTTGTGTGCAGGGGGACGAAGCAGGGGGGGGAGAATCTCAGGGGGGAGGACGGCGGGGCATGAGGTTAGGGAGTCAGGCGAGAGACCTTCGTCAGCAGCAACAGGTCGGGTGGGCATGTGGGTAGGGTGAGGTGGGTGGCAGTCAAGTGGAGTGTGGGCAGGGGTGGGGGAAGCAAACGATTTTATGGGTTTGTTACCGAAGTCTGCGGTGATGGTTTCCCAGCGTCCTCCGTTGTGGCGTTCCAGTAGGGAGAGTAGGAGTTGCAGAGCGCTGTTGTGTCGGTCCTGTCTTAGACCAGACATAGAGGGGCAGTTACCGGCCATGTGGCCGTTGCTGGTGAATTGACCACATAAGGGGCAGCGCAGGGTGGGGTTGTGAGTAAGCAGGCGGGTGTTGTGGACGCCCCACATGAATTCCTGTTTGTGTGTGAACTGGATATTTGTGAGGGTGGAGTGTTTTTTGTGGTAAGAAAAGTCGGCGCCGTCCTTCGCGGCGCGGGCGAGGAGGGCTCCGTGTTTGGTTGTTTGCGAGAGAGGAGTGTGTGTGTGTTTTGTGCTGTAGGTGTGTGCGTCGGATTTTAGGTTGGTGTATCTGTAGGGTATTGGGTCCCCTATGGTTTGTGGGAGGAGGGTGTATGGCCATGTCCAGTGACCAATTGTGACTTCAGAACCTGTGGTGTATGTGGTGTCGGGTGGGTGACCATCCGCGACTTGGTTTGCGAGGGTGTCTGCGAGGTCGTTGCCTAGGGAATGGTTGTGGGCTTTGATTTTGCCGAGGTGTGTACGGATGCCTGCTTCGCAGCGGGTTTTAAGGGTGTGTGTGATAGATGAGAGGGTGTCGCGATGAATGTTGTGGCGGTAAGCGGAAGGGCAGTTTAAGTAGCCTTGTATGAGGCGGAGGGAGCGCGCACTGTCTGTGAGGAGGTGGGTGCGGCCGAATTGGAGGCCTACATCTATGCCAGCTAATTCAGCACGATTTATTGTATGGGAGGGAGGGGTAGAGGTCACCAGGACTTTGACTTTGGTGTCCGAGGCGGGGTGGGTAGCTGCTGCTCCGAGGGGGGTCGAGCTGCCTTTTTTCGAGCCGTCTGTGTATACAAAGTCCTGCCAGTTCCAAGCAGGAGTCACCCCACATATTAAATGGCATGTCTCCATGGTATCGTCCTCCGCTGTCTTCATCTTCAAGCACGCGAAAAGAGCCAAATGCACATAATAATATATAATGCCGGTTTGGTTGGTGTCGCTCTCTTGGCGGCCGTGCGCGCAGCAAGCTTGTCGCGTGCCGATGCTATTTTTTAACCTTGTTAAGAACCCAATTACAAGTGTTTTGCATGCACTTCAGAACAAAATAGTTTAACGAGCTACATGATAAAATATGGAAGCATGTGGAGTGTGCACTTTCACGGATTTATGGCCACATGGCGGGGCGTGACTATAATACGCACATGCTTGGGGGGCACTTGCCCCCCACAAGTATTTGGGCGTAATATTAGCCGTGTCCCGGACATCGAGCGCGCGATATGGCATGCCACACGCATCACAAATCTTGCCCCCTTTTTCGTGGCGAGCACATGAGTAGTACGTGAAGGGATGTAGTAAGGCTAAGGGCATGTAAATAAATAATAGTAACGCACTTTTTGTTGGCAACATCATGCGTCAGCCTACCATCGCCGCGTAGAGCATGAGCCAGACTATGAAGTAGCGATACCCCTAAGGTTAGTTCTCGCGTGAAGCCATCCACCGCCGAGTACACTACGTTAGCTAGGTCACTCGGCACGTGGGCTCGGCGCAGTGGGAATGCATTATGTGCTCTATATGCTATACATCCTCAACACAAATGTTTACAAACATGTAGACCATTTCATAATCATGTTTTTAAATGTCTGAAATGATTTCAGCAATAAGAAGCAATTGATTTCAAAAGCATGGACGAAGATGTGACCTGTAGTAAAAGTTGACACTTCAATGTTCTGCCATATATATTTGCTAAAATGTGTGTGTGTGTGTGTGTGTGTGTGTGTGTGTGTGTGTGTGTGTGTGTGTGTGTCCATTATTACGAAAGGCGTAAGGAGTGCGCGCGCGTGTATGTCTGAGAAAGTGTGAGTGAGTGAGTGAGTGCGTGTGTCTGAGTAAGTGAAAGAGATAGTGGAGGGAGTGTGAGATACAAAGTGAGATGTTGTGTGTGTGCATGATAACAAAGTACAAAGACAATGCGTGTGTGTATTTTGTGTGTGTGTGTGTGTGTGCGAAATCAGCATAAAGGCAATACTTGTGCACAACTACGGCCTACTCGTGAATAATATAAAGCTACTTGATACTATTTGATATGGGGACAAAGGACGGCGCCTAGGAAGTGGGTCACATCGGATGAGGTTCTCCCCTCACCGCCACACAAAATGGAAACCCAACCCGCGAGTGTCGGGAGTGCATCAATAAAAGTAGGCAGCACGGTGGACTAGCCGTCACTTGAACATCCCGTGTTGATGGTGTGAGCACCGTGCATCGATATGATGGTAATGGTGGTGGTAGTGCTACCAAGAACACCTTAACCTGTCGAGCTACAAAGAAAACCTCGATTCTCAAACTCCGATGTGCCCGTATATTCACCCAAATATCATTGAAAGGGGGGTGGGCCATAAGCTGGGAGTGACATGAATGCCAACACTCCACAGCCTCGATCCCGTCAACATCGACGAAACACAGTTGATGCCTTGCCGTGGAGTACGTGTACAATTGGAGCGAAGCTTGCTACAGCGTACCCCACGGGCTCTAAAGCCTAGAGCGCTTGGGGCTTTGGAGCTTGGGGACCTTTCAGTGGTGGTCACGGGAGGGGGGAGCGCATTTGGGAAACGAATGGAAGGAATTTACATTAGCGCGAAAACGTTGAGCACGACGCAGGCGATAGCGGCCAATTGCAACAGCAGCGGCGCCACGAATTTGAGCCAAGTGGTGTAAGGGATCTTCCCGATGGCGAGCGCCCCCATGAGCACGCCGGAGGTGGGCGCCACGAGGTTCACGACACCGGAGGCGGATTGGAACGCGGTGACGAGGAGGTGGCGCGCGGTGCCGCTAAAGTCGGCGAGCGGCGACATTATGGGCATCGTGAGGGTGGCGAGTCCGGAGGAGGAAGGGATGAGGAAGGAGAGGAAGACTTGGAGCCAGTAAGCGGCGTTAACGAAGAGAGCGGAGGAGAGGCCGCTCGTGGCGGCTGCCATCCACGATAGCACGGTGTCCGTGATCATACCGTTATTCATCACAATCACGATCCCCCGCGCCAGCCCCACCACCAGCGCCACCCCCAGCAGCTCCGCACCCCCCGTCACCACCGTCCCCCAAAAATCCTCCTCATCGTACCTGTGCAGCGCAGCCACTGCGATGGTCGAGCCTGCGTAGCGACGGTGCCACGTCAGTAACACACACACACACACACACACACACACACACACACACACACACACACACACACACACACACACACACACACACACACACAAGCGAGTACATGCATATACACACACACACACACACACACATACACACACACAAACAAGTACATGCATACACACACATACACACACACAAACGAGTACATGCATATACACACACACACACATACACACACACAAACAAGTACATGCATACACACACAAACACACACACAAGTACATGCACACACACACACACACACAAGTACATGCACACAAACACAAACGAGTACATGCACACACACACACATACACACACACACACACACACACACACACACACACACACACACACACACGCACAAGTACATGCACACACAGATACACATACACACACGCACAAGTACATGCATACACGCACACAAACACACACACACACATGCACGCACGCAACACAGAGAGGCAGAGGGCAGGAAAATAATTTCGGTAGATGAAATGCAGACAGTATAGCTGACAAATTTCCCCTCGACACGCGCGAGAGAATAATACTTGGTCATTCGTTTGCCACGACATTTATTCGACTGCATCAGCCACTCAGCAAGTTGAGCCAGTAACAGAGTCGAAAGGCACTCTCACCAAAGAAGAGGGCGCTCATGTGGTGCATGTCCCACCCGGCACACGCGACCCCGTAGATCATTATTCCAAACGTGGCGAGAAACATCCCCAACGTAATCGCCTGCTTCCGGCTAATGGCCACCTCGCTCACCCCGCTCTCAGTCGTCGCCACCGCCCCCGCCTCTCGCTCGTCAGCCATGCCCGTGGGCTGCGTTGAGGTCGCGACGAGGGAGGCGGAGCGATCCGCCTTGACGCGCTCGGCGTAACGGTAAACGTGGATCACGCCCGCCGCCCAGCTCAGCACTAGAATGGCCACTCGAGCGGATATACCTGCGGTGAGGGGAACGCCCGCGGCTTGGCATGCGATGATGGTTGCAAAGGGGTTGAGCGTAGAGCCCAGCACGCCGAGCCCCGCGCCCAGCAAGACGATGCCCACGCCGGTCACCGAGTCGTAGCCGGCTTTAATCATGACGGGGAGGATAATCGAGTAAAAGGGGATGGTCTCCTCGCACATGCCGAAGCTACTGCCACCCGCACAGAACAACGTCATGAGGATGGGGATCAGCAGATTTTCGCGCCCCTGAAGCGCCGCCACCGCGCGTGCTATCCCCGCGTCGATGGCGCCCGTTTTGTTGACCGTGGCCAGAAAGCCGCCGATCATGAGGAGAAACATAGTAATGTCGACGGTGGCGTAAAAGCCGAGGATGGGCGCCAGCAGCACTGCCGTTAACCCCTGCGGAGAGGCAGCCACGGTGTGGTAGGTTCCAGGCACCGGCACCAGCTTCCCCAACGCCTCGCTCATCACGCGCGCGTACTCGCCCGCGGGGATGATCCAGGTGAGCGCGGCCACGAGCGCGATGAGCGCGACGAGGGTGGAGTAGGCGGTGGGAAACTTAAAGCCGGCAGCAGGTTTCGTGGGGCTTGTAGACTCTGTTCAAGGGCAAGCCACAACTCAGAAGGGTCGGTGCTGGTCGTCGAGCACGGTGGTGTGTGCGTGGCTATATAGCACGTAAAGGAGCCATCACTGATGACGAAGATGCGGAGTTTTAACAGTATTTAACAAGTTGTTTGAGGCTGTCAGCGACCGAGTCGCGGAGGCAAGCGACCGGAAACTTGTGGTCAGCACGCAATTACTGCGGTGCCTGACCCACCTGCTGGCACACCATCGGTATTATCCGGGGCGGCGGCGACGGTCCGAAGCGCCTGTCGTTCGGTCGGTAGTGTGGCGGACATGCCCCTGTTGTGGATTCCCGGAAGGAACGCGGACTGGAGACGAGTGCTCCCCCTTTTTTGCCGTTCAGTGTAGCGGTGTCTCATCACCTCGACCGGAAGCGACACGGGCGTCTGGCATCCCGCGGAACGCACGTTTAGCGCCCTGGTAGGGTGCATTATGCCGCACTGCCTGAAAGGCGCGGACTCCACCGCGTGCGCCATAGCTACGTGGACGTGCGGGTGGTTGTGACGTTGTGAGTTGCGACGCGCGACTGTGTCAGTAGCGAGCAGGTGATATAACAGCAACGAACAGTCTTTGCTGAAGCTTTCTGACGAGTGTGTTCTAGGACTCTATTGGTACGGGTTCCTAGTACCCGTAGCAATAGTCACACTGGTTACTGTGGAGCATTTCCTCATCGGATAAAATGCTGCAGTTTCGTCCCAATAAACATAAAGTACTGGTACGAGTACGAGACAGCGGGGGTTTCTTATTGTTTTGTAAACAATAGCGATTTAATAAATATCCGGGGATGGTATTATACCGCTCACTCGCTCAGCAGCTATCCCCGGGTTCCGGATCTGTTGATCTAGTGACTTGGGGGTCGTGTGAGGGGTTAGGGCCGGGTAGTTAGGGTTTCCCTCCCTGCTTGTCTCTTACCTGCAGACAGTTTGAGGCCGGTTCTTAGGTAAACTTTGCCACCATCCGCGAAAGACGAGGTGTTCAGCTGTTTAATGAATATTATATGCCGGTGACATCTTACAGAATGGCGGTAGGGGGGTAAATCCAAAATGGATTGGAAAGCAAGACAACGAGTTTTGATGGTCATATTGAAATTATAGAGGTTTAAATTACATTGAGGGAGAGAATAGTCGGGCGTTGCCACGACGTTAAAAATTCTAACCGCTAGAGAATACATGTCAAAGTGGTAAAACCACTGACAAGCGTTACCCCTATATGACGCGCCGACACACAGAGGTCGTCCACCTTCTGCCTTTGCGCGAGCACATTTCACACAACGGCATCGAGACTCTAGGAGTCAAGCAAGGTGAAAAATCTCTACTAGCACACGGTGTAGCTACTATCGAACACTTCAAACGGTAACTACGGCAGACAATCTACCGGAACACATGTACCCAACACGGGACGATAGCGGAGCCATCAAGGCGCCACCATCCGCAGCGCAGTTTGAAGACTTGTATAATATTGTTAACCAGCTGCTCTTGAAGGTAGACGGCGACCTAACGAAACCACCAGCCCCTAACAAGCAGCATAACATTCCGTCAGCACCGGCCGACGCACTATATGAGGGTGGGAGCGTGGACGAGTACGCCACGCATGTATTTGCTAATTCGACCAAGGCCGTGTACATCGACCCGCGCGACTTGATCGACTTACTCCCACGAGCGTTCAACGACACTTTACCGCCCGTCGACGCATCTATACCGGGCATGTGGACGCCTCGATACGACGAGACAGACATGTTCCTAACATAAGAAAAACGAATTTCCTCCCGCGACGAATATCGACACCAAGCGTGCTATGGCGTTAACTCTGCGGCCGCGCACGCGGCGCTCGAAACGGCTCTAGCAACGATTCGTTCGACGACCGCTACCGCAACGGAAAAAGCGCACGCCTAGGATATCCACGACGCGGCCGTTCGGACACACAAGGTTGTCACGCAAGCCGTCGAGTGGCGACTTACCTATTCGCCGTTTATTTGCCGCTTCAAGGGCAAGAAGGCACTTACGGGAGAGGAGCGAGTCGCAGAATGCCTCGTGTACTCCCGCTCCTTCGACACACAAGCTGCCGACCGCAGCACCAACGGCGTCGACATACTCCTAGCAGCTCTGGAAGACAAACGAATCGAAGTTAGTCTCCACGTGGCCGCAAAAGCTCAAGCCGCTCAAACATTTAAGCAACCGACTCCCGGCAAGGGCGACGGAGGCAACCCCGACAGACCTACCCCGAGGCCGGACAAGAACCTCAAGGACAAAGAAAAACGCGAGAAGGACAAGACACGCAAACACAAAGAGCCCGAGCCCGAGGCAGAGGGATTAATGGTGTGCACCGCCGCGCCGATTCTTGCAACACTGCCTCCGACTGCATACGACATCGCGTGCGACGGAGTTGGCGCGAGTGGGAGAAAGTCGGCGCGAGCGTGCAAACCTTACAGTGGATCCGGGAGGGAGTGTCGATACCGTTCCAAAACAACCGCCCACCCCCACGATTCAACCAAGGAGTATCGTTATTGGACGCTACCCCTGCCCAACTAGAATTCGTAAACCGCGAGTTAGCGCGATTCGTTCAAGCCGGAGCCGGGGATCCTTGTACATGCAGCGACTACGTTTCCAGACTCTTCCTAGACACTGCCAAAGCCGGGCGTCAACCGGTGGCGGCTAATCTGCGACCTCCGACGACTCAACAAGTACTACGTGCGCAAGCGACTCAATATGGAGACGTTGCTGGGGTAATTCACCTAACCCGAAAAGGGGACTACATGTTCAGCTTCTTTTTAGGTTTTTTAGGTTTTTTTAGGCTTCGACCTACAAAACGGGCTTTACGCGTTGGGCATCAACCCAACGGACCGAGATTACCTCACCGTACACGTACGCGGACAACTCTACATACTAGCGGGACTACCTATGGGGTGGTCCCTATTCCCCTATTACTTTTGCAAGATGACGCTGACGTTCGTGAACTTCTAGCGCGCTCCGGACCCCGAACACCCTATCGCGCCGAAAAACAGCTACTCGACGACCTACCTCATACACGCGCGCTGGCGCGGCGCCGAGATTCCACCGTACGTCAACGACTTTATGCTATTCGCTTCGACAGAGGAAGAGGCGCTCACCTTACGCCAACGCTTTGCCCAGGTGCTCGACCGTATGAGGCTCCTCCGCCACCCAACCAAGAGTTTTTGACACCATCGCAAGTCGGACACCACTTGGGTATCGACATCAACACATTGTCAAGATACTTCTAAGCGCCGGAGGCAAAACCCATCAAGATCGCACAGCACGCCAGACACCTCATCGGGAGAGATGTTCGAAACGCTCGCTGGCTACCCGCCAAGGACTTTCGGTCACTCGCAGGCCAGGCACACTATTTTTTTTTAGAAATTCCGGCGGCCATATTCTTCCCCGGAGAACTTCACTCCGTCGTCGGCGAGAAGTTTGGAGGCCTCGTCCGGTTGACACCCCAACTACGAAGAGACTTGCAATGGTGGAAGTAGGTTCCCAGTTAGTCCAACGGAAAGCCCATTCACAAACCCGTCGAGACCGCGTACCTTCACACGGACATCTCCGGTTATGGATGGAGCGCGGTACTAAACGAACACCTCGAAGCGCGAGGATTCTCGAGCAGAGAGGACGAACATTAGCACATTACATGGAAGGATATGAAGGTCGTCCGTCACGTTGTCCAGAGTTTGTTACCACAGCTAGCCGGCCGCAACGTCCTCTTGCACGAGGACAACCGGACAGTCTGTCACATTCTGATAGGCATTACCTCGCGATCACCATTCGTGATGGAGGAACTACGACGCCTATGGTGCCTACTCGACACGAACAACATCAACCTCATGGCACGCTACATCAAATCAGCAGCCAACGTCTGGGCCGACAAGCTCAGCCGACACCTTGACAGCGACGACTAGAGACTGGACCCGGTATTGTTTGCGGAACTCGACGCGAGGTTCGGTCGGCACTCGATCGACCGCTTCGCCTCAGCACTCAACACCCTACTACCCCGCTACATAGGCAGGATGGAGGGACCCAACGTGCGAAACGGTGGACGCACTCCACCTATCAAACGAAACCTGGCGCCGAGAACACCACTAGTGCAACCTTCCTTGGCCCCTCCTACCCAACCTCGTCCAAAAACTACGACAAAGCGGTATAGCGGCTACATTAGTCACCCCACGTTTGACAAGGAAAGTATGACACCAAGCGCTTACCGAGATGACTTCCGAAGAAGTGACCGTCGCGCCCCGTCGCGACTTGTTCCAACCCGGGCGTCGGGCGTTACGCGGCACAACATGCAACTCTCAATGGGCAGTCATTGCATTCAGGGTTCCCTACCGGCGTGGCTCTACCTAAGATGAGGGCTGTGAGCGCTACCTTAGCACTTTTTACGGGAATACACCGCGAGCCAAGAATCCCAAACTAGAAGTTCGCCCGTAAGCCCAATCTAAATATAAGGTAACGGTCACAGCCAACACTGACCCGTGGATCGAGACGATGAAATTGTACATTACAAGAATTCTCGGCTCGGACGCACTCGGCGCGACGACCCTAGCCCTACTATCCGCATCATGGGCACCCAACACAGCAATGACGTACGACAGTAGTTTCCGCCGGTACTTCGACTTATGCGAGGAACACCGACTCGCGCCACTCACCGCTACACCGGCACACATGGCACGCTACGTCGCGTGGTTGGGTGCATCAAGGCCTCGAGTCTACAACCTCACATGTCGGCCGTCAACGGCTTCTTCAAGGACCACGGATTCTAACCGGTTGCCCTCGGCGACCTTGTCGCTAAGATGGAAAAGGACTTGCCGCCTCACAGGTCGCGATTGAAAACACGCCATTACGTGTACACCTAATAACCTCCATCGTAGTCAAAGCCCTACGCATGGCCCAAGCCCTACGCCTCCAACGCACATATATACTAGTACGCGTGCGGCGTTACAAGCCAGCCCAACACAAGACCAAGTACCGCTCGTACGGGCATACACTGTTGTGGTACTACTGTACTTATTCTTTTGTCGCGGGGGCTCTAGCATAGACTGCTAAACATAGGATCTCGTCGCCTCTGAGGAAGACGGAATTCGCTTTTACGACCGTACAAGAAAGGGCCAAAGCGGAGCGTCAGCGGAGCGCAAACTACTATGTCACTTTCCTCCCACGTTTCACACCGAGATGATTCATATCTTATTGTTATTCGATTCTATTCGACACACGCTCGCGGGAGAAAAGTACCCGACAGCGCGTTGGGCGATCGACGCCTCAGAAAAACCTACACGAAAATTGGACTGCTAGTACACTCAATGGATGGCTCAACGAGGTCATTTCGGCGATACGGGAATCCCCCCAAAAAGGTTTCAGCCGGACCTCGCAATCCTTACGGAAGGGAGCAGCGACAACGGCCTACACCATCGGCGTGACACTTCAGAAGATGAAATACTTCGGCGGCTAGTCAACGGACTCAAGCATCGTCCTTGACTACATCGACCCGACCGTCCTTGCAAGACGATCAGAATGGTTCTTCTTCGGCTAGCTAACACCGTGGGGTGGACAGCCGACGACGATCAACCCGCCGAATGGCGACAACATGGCAATCGGAGCTTCCCCTTGCTTTGTAAATGGTCATATTGAAGAAGCATAGTTTAAATTACACTTGGGGATAGAATAGTCGGGCGTTGCCACGACGTTACAAATTCTAACCGCTAGAGAATACATGTCACACTGGTAAAACCACTGACATGCGCTACCCCTATATGACGCGCCGACACACAAAGGTCGTCCACCTTCTGCCTTTGCGCGAGCATAGCTCACGCAACCCTCCCTCCCGATTCCCTCGGTTAGCGGACGTATCGGGCCTAGGGCCCCTTGCGAGCAAAAGATGTAAGAGATCAACATTTTTGGCAAATGGATCCCCCTCCCCGGCTTTGTAAATCTAATATTGCGGTTTTTATTCAAGGGCCTGATTCTGATCGTAGGTATTCAAAATTGACCACGAAGCCCGCGTGCGGACCACAGGGTCCACGTGACGGTACCGACTCATGAGATGGCGCGCCGCTGGAGATTCCGTGCACATGCCGCGCCAGCACTATTTGTGCTACTCAACACGGGAATATCCGCGGGGTAGCGAGTAGCGGTTACTGATGATGTGGTAGCAACTAGCCGGGGGTAGCATCAACCCTCTCCGCGTATACCGATGTGCACGGGCTACCCGCCCCACCGGCCCAAAATAAGAGTTGATTTATTTGAATACGTGCGGCCAAAATAGGCCAATCTGGCCCGTTTACCGAAGTCAAGCTAAAAATCGCGTCTTCCGGCCCGCCGTTTCGGATAGCATTTCGGATTATTTGCTATTTCTGCCCATACAACAATTTTACAACACGCCACACGCATGATCCTCGCCAACCTTATTAAGAGTCTGAGTCGCTAGGTCCTATTATGTATGCACGCCCTTATCCGTCATGAACTAGTGCATGTTGCTACTAATTCACCGTGGGCGGTCCAATTGAGCGATTCGTATGATACGACCTCCAATGTGGGCGGGCATTTGGAGTCGGATCTCGCGGTGTTGACTAAGACACTTAATCAAGAATATTCCGACTATGTTGGTGGTATCTCCGGTTGACAATGCGATGCTCTCCCCCGCTCGGGAGATTCGGAGGGCCACATTCAGCGGGGTATTTTGCGCATTCTTCGTGACCGGGCCTAACTGACCTTGTTTTGAGGACCTTCCCAACCGGATTATATGCGGGTGATTTCGGGTACGGGTCGAGGTGCTTTGGCACTCGTTTTCGCTTCGCATGATTCCAGCTTCGAGGTGCTATCCGATTGCTACACGATGGTAACGCACAGTGTGTTGGGTCTTACCATGGAGTGCGCCTCTCATGTTCGGAAGTGTCCACGTGCAAAGAAATTCCTAGGGTCTCGTGGGTCTTGATTTTTGTCGACGGTATCGGGTGACACTATGTCGGGTGAGCGCTCTACAACTGCTATGCTTATGGACCTCATCCCCCGGTGCCCGTACTCTTGGTATGTCACTCATCTCCACGATCGGGTAGCCCACGTGCTTGATATGAAAAGTTAATGCAAAAAGCGGGGGCTACTAAGGGGCGGGATTTGCGTTTGGAAGTCCGCCGTATTCGGTTGGGAGCTTTTCAAAAATTGAAATTGAAATTGAATTTTTTTACTCCAATACCAGTAAAACCGGCTAGAGTCTATGGGCCCCCCCTTATGCTATGCCTAGCTGGACTTAGAAGCGCGAGGTAGACCGTGAACCACTAATCCCAACCTCTCCAATGGCAGTAACGATACCGTCTAAAACATACCCGTATCCAAGTATTTATTAGTTTTCTGATCTATACTTTTTTTTTTGGATACAGTATGAAATAAAAAATGTCGCTATTCTCCACGATACGCGGCCTGCTCCAGCCGCGGCGGGGTCGCTGATCAGCAAGGCTGGTCAGCATGAGCTGGTCGAGTTGAACCTGCCTCACCTCGGCTCATGTGCGACTCCGGTCGTGCCGGAGGTAGGGGGAAAGGCAAGTGAAAAACCCCCTCGCACAGGTCGTCGTCGGACTCGTCTCGATCCGTGCTCGTCTCCGTCCGAGATATCGGAGATAGTAGTCGCTCTTCTCGGCGCGACTCTCCACCTAGTCTAGCCTTCTCCCCTCCTGCGGGGGCTGGGAGGAGAAAATAGCTAGGCTGCAGACGGTGTCTGGTTGGCTCTCATGCCTCCGAGCCAGATGTCTCCTGTCCCCTGTCCGTTTGCCGTCTGTTTCCACCACCCATCTGATCGCGCTGTGATGGCCGCACTTGCCTCCCCCATTGATTTACGTTGTTAGGGGGCCGCCTATACGAGCAGTGTGCCGTTGCGATAACCCGGGGCACACTACCTGAGGCAGCATGTCGATAACCGGGTACCGACTAGGGGAGGGGGAACGGATAATGCCCAGGGATCGGCTATCCTCAAAAGATGGTGGGTACGGGAATATTTAACCGAAAACCCCCCGTACCGGGTTTTCCCGGCGGCGGATGATCCTCCTGACCTCCGCCGCCAGACCTTGCCGCTCCTCCGGCTGCGACCCGCCTCCGTCCTGCGTATCTTCGGGCCTCTCCCCCAAGGGAGACCAGAAGGTTTCGCAGGGCTGGCGGCTGCTAGCGAGCGCCGTGCCCTAGCGCTGCTTCCCAGCTGTCCGCCGCCAGCTCCAACACCCTCGTCCCACCGCTGATCCGTCCGTACCCTTCCTTGCCAAAAAACATTCCGCAGTCCTCGTTCCCGTCAGGGCGGGAGAGTATCTGTGAGTATTTAGTCGCTGAAAGAACAAATCGGACAGGCCGAGCGGGAGATCCCTGTGTTGGTGTACGGATATTATGTTTTCCAAAACCCTCCGTACCGGGCTTCCCGACAGCTGCTGATCCCGCGGATCGCAGCTGTCGGTACCTCGTTCAGCCCCCTACCGTGCCAAGCATGGCACGGCTATGGGGTTACCAGCGCCCACCGCGTGGAGGTAGAGGTAGGTGCCGACGGGCCTCCGAACGCACCCCCCTCCGGGGCCGCCGCCGCTGCGCCGCCGGCGGGCGCCTGGAGCTTCTCAAAATATGCGTGGGGATGTGGTGTGGTTAGACTTTAAGGCTCCACACCGTCATCTTGTTGTTTATGTGACAGTCACAAGTGCTCGCACGAAGACCAGTGTTTCCCAAATAGGCGCTCGCCTCCCACTCCCGGGTAGTCTTGCTTTGGAATCTCAACACAATCAACTCGATGCGGACCTCCGCACTTCCGCTTTAGTTGGCACGCCTTCGGTTGAGTCGGCCCATGACTAGTATCCCTTCGCTCTTGAGGATATAGGCCGATTGGCGCCTATAGCGGCTGAGTTGATTGATCGCGTGGCTAGTTTGGCATGGGTGTTGCGGACTTTCGTTCATTGCGTTGTGACCGTGCAACATTTAGTCGTCGATCTACTTATGTCCCTATTTGACAGTGTTTCTGGGATATGCGGCGAGAATTCATGCAACGTCTTTGCGTAGCTCTTCATGGTATTTTGAGCTCTTGTCTTCGCGATGGTTTTCAGGAGGCCATTCCCGATGCTATAGCGTGCCTCCATGTTCCTCGGGCTTAGGCATGTGGGGGTTTTCCTTCTCCATTTTCCCTTTTGATTGGTGGTTTCCACTACTTATATCGTTATAAATTAATGTACAACACGCCACTTGATTACTACCGCCATTTGCAGAAAAAATGTTTTTATGTGCGCCCCCGTGATATGGGACTGGCAAATAACCCTCACCGGCATCCTTTGCGGACGGCGTTTTCCAAGCACGGCTCGGAATGTAAGACTAACAATACAAACCTTATTAAAACTCATGAGCATATCATCATGTTCCGTCTAGACCAAGCTTGGAAAGTACTCGGTGGGTGTGCGGGGTCACCGCGACATACGCTTCGTTCCCTTTGCGGTCATGGAATTTGGTGATATCGGCGGCCACGCCAAGGCTTTTTTACGGAGTTAACCATGCAGGCAGCCGCTTCAAAGGGGATGAATATGGGAATGTTGTTGGCCGCCTAGCGCCGACAGATTTCTTGCCGTCCATGACGCTCACGTAGACCACGTCCTCCGTTGGTAGGTTGTTCTCCGCCGCAAATGGTTTGAAGACCGCTTCTTCCTCCGCTGGGACGCCTTCTCTTGTCATGGCTTTCTTCACCCACTCCATGCATGGGCCGCCAGTCTCTTCACTTTTTTCGCGCGGCGCGTGAGGCCCCGTTCGTGGCCTCCACATGTTGCGTGTCCATTGTCGCGCTCTAATTCCCTGTGTTCTCATATCATGTTTCTCTGCTAGGCATGTGCACAATGTAGTGCCCTCATTTACCGTGTCTCGGTATTTGTGACCCTCTTGCCACTCTTGCTGGCCTCTTGTTCACCACACCCCTTTTCCATGTCCTCGTGCCTATGGTGGTTCTTGTAATAATTCATATGCTCCCGGCGAGATGGTGCTCGTGTGACGAGTGCGCAACGTACCATGGCACGAAAACCGCGCCGTACTCTACTACAACAACCAACAAAAAGGCTGAACAAATGATGTGGACGGCCGACGACATCGAATCATTACACGTATGGGACCTTCTAAAACTTTGGATCGCCATCACCAAAGACGCCGGCTCCAAGTACGTGAAAACGCACGGAATACTCAGCGACCAACAAGACGGATTCCGACTCCTCCGCAGTATCTACGAAGCCCTCGCCTCCCTCATCATGATGAACGAGGATGCCAAAATCTACAACAAAGACATTTACATCATGTACGTGGACTTCGAGGGGGCATGCAGTCAACGCCGCCGACCACAACATCGTGTCCAAACACATGTGACAACTCGATATGCCTCCTTCATGTATTGACACATGCAAACAACTATACGGCGTCTCCGCCGCAAGCCATCTTACCGCCCTCTCCGGTCCCACCTCGTCCACATATATTAAATGCGATACCCTTCATGGTGACACCTTCTCCCCTTTCATATATTCAACATTTTCTTCGAGTCCTTCCTTCGCTGGCTAACGGTTGGTAATGGAGGTTAACGATAACGCTTCCTTAAGACAAACACCGACCACTTCGAACCCATAGAAACGTCACTCCTTACCCAATCTCGCAGAATTCGCGTTATCCACGGTATGCTCATTGGCCAAAGCTTCACTCTTCAACTCGGCCTCTTTAGCGACCCACAAATTGTCCAACTCGACGGTGAAATTTGCATAACACTTCGCTCCACGGTCTCCTCCGTCCGCAACCTCCCCCGCTCTGCCCTACACCGCCCGACCACATACGGCCTCCCCCCGCTCAAAACAAAGGCGGCCCAACTCACTGTCTGTCACCTTCATAAAGTCATGAAAACAACCGGATACCGAGGCCACATAGTCCGCTCCCGCATTTAAACCGTTTCCATCCAATTTCAAACCTTGCCCACCGAAGCCATAATGTCTCGCATTGCCGCACACCTCGCCCTCCGCTGCCTCGCTAGAGCCCAATCGCCGGCACCCCAATCGCCCTCCGCTGCCTCGCTAGAGCCCACACGCCGGCACCCCGTGCCATAGTGTACCCACTCTCTCCTTCACCAACCTTATATATCGCCACCGCTATCTAGAACCACATCACTCGATAAGACGACACCCTCCCCGCTCCCCTCCGCGACAAACCACACACATCATTGAACCCCTCCCATAGTGCCAACTCTACTGCACCATCAACCCCCGTCGCACTCACAAATCCCGACTTTCCCTCGTCACCCCCCTTTGTAAAAAACTCCATCGCCGCATAGCCATAAGTCTCCTCTCGCGCTACATCCTCCATCATCCTCAAATCCGGGTAAATAGTCTCCTCCCGCGAAGTGGCCCGAGAATCCCTTTCTAATCCTCTTCGCCTCTTCGCAGCCGCCCATACCGAACCCCCCAACACCATTAAAAGTGCATGTACATCTTTTCCCAATCTCAAAACAAGCTCTTCCCTTCAACATGCTGCACCCATCGTGGATGTCCCTCCTTATTCCTCACCTCTACCGCGGCACACAACCCCACCTCATGCACAATCCCACCACAACCCAGTACCACCCCCCATCTAGCCCCCCATACACATATCGACTAGAATTATCTCTCCCCCTTAGACTCGGCTTATCTCCCCCCCCCTTTTCGACGTCATCCGCATCCTCTCCAAACACAAAGAAATCGAACACGGACAACACAATACATCGCCAATAGACCAAATGAGCCCCGGAACGCCTCACGGAACTGGAAGTCCAACAACAACTAGACAACGGCTTCCAACCCACCTCCTCTACACCCACTTCGGTACGTCAACCCGCCCCCGTCCCAACCATGTCCACATATACAACCCGCGGACACCTACCATGCAGCACATATCCCCACTTTACCATCGACTCCCAGTGCCATCCCAACCCATGTCATGCATGCCGCTGCGATTGGTGCTCTCACGGACAAGCACATGACACCACTTACCTACATGAGGTCCAATGAATGAGCCCCATGTCTCCAACTCCACGAGGCCATCAATACGACCCCTTTCGGCCCCGCCGCACTTATTGCCTTCAACAAGTCCGTCATTACTGTCACCTCCCCCATAATACCACAACTTAACCAGCCCTCGTCGTCCTTTATCAACATTTTCCACAACCACATTAAACTTGACATTGATATGTTCCCATGGGAAAGTCTCCATTCACACACACCCCACATATGCGACACATCCATCCTCTACAATCCATACGGTCATGTGGTCACAACGTTTTTGGACCCCCCTGTCCGACATCCCTTCCAATTCTTCCGCCTCGACCTCACTCGCTGCACATTCAAAGAGGAGGTCTACCGCCTAGTTTCCCACGTCGGTTGCCTCTCCCGGCGCCCGCCGGCGGCGCAGCGGCGGCGGCCCCGGAGGGGGGTGCGCTCGCAGGCCCGTCGGCATCCCCTCACCTCCCCGTGGTGGGCGCTGGAAACCCCGTAGCCGTGCCAGGCCTGGCACGGTAGGGGGCTAAGAGGGCCGACAGCTCGATCCGCGGGATCTGCAGCTGTCGGGAAAGCCCTGTACAGAGTGCTTTTGAAAAATGATTTATGTGCAATACCGACGCCAAGATCTCCCGCTCGGCCCGTCCGATATGTTCTTTCGCGTACATATACTCCTAAGTACAGCCTTACTTTGAGGGGTGGGGCCTGTACTACGGCAGCGTTTGATGGCGAGGAGGGTACGGCTGGATCAGCGGTGGGAGGCGGGTGTTGGAGCTGGTGGTGGCCAGCCGGGAAGCAGCGCCAAGAAAGGGCGCTCGCTAGCCGTCGACCAGCCATATGCCAGTCGAACCTTGCCGAGGGGTGAGGTAAGACATGGCACAGGCCGGTGGCTAGTCGCAGACGGAGGAGCGGCTATATGAGGCGGCGGCGACCCTCAGGATCAGCCGCCGCCGGAAAGCCCTGTACGGAGGGCTTTTTCGGATACTAAAAAAAAACAATATCCGTACCCGGCGTCGAGCTAGTTGGGGAGCAGCACCAGGGTAGGGCACTCACTAGCGAGCCGCTACGTCGTCCAGCGTCATCTCCCGGGGGGAGGAGTTAGCTGGGACGGCAAGGAGGACGGTCGCGACGGGAGGAGCGACACGATCTGGCGGCGACGACCCTTTGGGTCGGCACCGCCGGAAAACCCGGCACGGAGGGTTTTGTTTAATTCCGGGCGCCCGCGGCGCGCCGGATCCGGCTACGGTGACCTGCCCCCCCCCCTCTTCGACACCCACTACCCCGACAAACCTCCATAATCCTAGGATTCCTTGAGCGTGGGCCCGGGTGAGCGCGGAGGCCCCCGCTCAAGAAAAGGATGCTCGGTGGACGCGCGATCAGAGGGGGGAGGGTACGGCCACAGGCCGGCAAACCGACAGGTACCCGGGTACCAGACAGAGAAAAAACCGGGGAAATGAGCGGGGAAAATTCAGGCGCGGAGGCAGGAGCGCTAGTTTTTTCTATGTCTGTGTGTCTCGGTCCCCCCCACATGTCCTCGAGGTGATGGGGGACCTCGACACGGAGGGCCGCCGCGTCGGTGGACGCGGCAAGACCTTGGGGCGGGGTTTACGGGATGGAGCGGCGGGATCGACGAGCGACCGCGCGAGGAGGGGTTTTTTGCCAGCCTTTCCCCTCCTACCTTCGGCAAGACCGAAGTCACGCGGGAGGTAGATTAGGCTGGCCCGTCGTCCCTCCCGAACGCCGACCGGCCTAGGCCGGTCGACACCCCGGTTCGGTGGGAGCGGGCCGTGCATCGTGAAGGTCGAGTAGCAGTTTAGTTTTGCATTTCTCGACAAGTGGATTTATTTTTAGATCTATTTTTCTTGATTACAAAATTATTACGCTGTTACTGCTTAGGTGGGGGGACTGTGACAATTACTTCGGTTGCTTACAGTTATATAACTCCCGAGGAACGTCAACACACATTGCAGATAGGTGTGTCGATAAGAAATGTACATGGTCGGAGAGACCCGGGCCCAACTTGCTAATAAGTCCTGTAGGGCGAAGTAGAGTGGCCCGTGAGACAGCAGCCGGTCCAGTTTGCCGGGACATGTTGTAAACAATTTCAATTTCAAATTCAATTTGCCTCTCCCAGATAAGCTTCCCCATGACATCATAAACTACACGCAATCGCTGGGTCACTAGGGAGGACTTGTTAGTCACACTTCGCCACGCGTTTCACACGCTAACCGAACTCTACTCCGACCCTCTCAACAAATTACCCTATTCCAACACACATATACCACTCATACCCCGAAGATTATGTTTTCTCCTGCAACGGCAGCAACGCCCCACAAAGTTGGCACGGCACCAACATCGCGAACCCGAGATACTACCACACGTGTATGCGACACGGCATGGAACGCGCCATCACCATCGCCCCGCTAACCTCACCCCACTCCCCTAGCGCCACTCTCCCCATCCTCCATCCCTCGATGGGAAAAAGTTGTACCGCCACACCAAATACATCAACACCGCATACACTCGGACGCGCTCCTCTAAACAATCGCCGTGTCGGTTACAAGAAATAAGCAATGGTCTAAACCCGCCGCAATGTAAATGATTATGCAATGATTTTGCGTATATGATGCAAAAGCGACGGAGGGGGGGGTGTCGGGCAGGCCGCCGAGGAGGAAATGCATAAATTCGCGTATGTAGACTTACCACCGATATCCGCATAAACTAAGATCAAGCTGCGTTCGGCCTCTGAGTTTTGACTACGGTCATAGGTTTCTCATATAGCCTCAAACCTATTTGTGTAAGTTAGGTACCATTGGGTGCCCATTTTTCACGCACGTCGAAGAGACCTAGTCTCCGGCTCAAAAACTCAAGAATTGATTCTCTGTGATTTGTTTTATTTTCCGCGATATTCCGGCAAAGCTGAGCCGCAGTGCCAAGCAACACCCTTAGAATTCAGCTCATCTGACGAGACAATTTCTGCGGGGCTTGTGTTGAACCGTGCAGACACGCTGAATACGGAAGGTAACTAACGCACACGAAGTTACTGTCACAATCACATAGACAACCAGTCCGAGGCTTAGTGTCGGGACAAAGGAAGTGAAGAGTTGTAGCATAGCGACAACTTTGTATTGCGTCAAAAAGTCTACCGTTGTGTATGATCTAGACAGGTACTAAGCATATCTATAGTGCCTTGGAAAACGGGTGGTACCGTACGTGTACCACAAAAACGTGTGTTACGGACGGAAGTTTCAAAATGAAAATGAAAAAGACTTACAACATATTTATATATATATCATGTACCGCTATCGCGTTGTGTGGTTCCTGTCTAATAAGGACCTTCTTGCTTATGTTAAATATAAGCAAGAAGGTTTAGAAAACAAGATTTAGGAAACAAGATTTAGGATTTAGAAACCAAGATTTAGGCCGGCAACCCTAATCCTTGATACTCCTAGGGACTAAGTCGATAGAACCGTATAGGTAATCAAATTCCGGACGAGACAGAGGATGAAAGTGGAAATTTCAGTTAAGTACAAATTTATTAGACATCGCTTGATATATCAAGGATGTGCTATAAATCACGTGAACTGCATAATTAAAAGTCGACCACCTTGATTGTTTTGCACATGTCCGACGTGCAGCGACCAAAGTCAACTCAATCTCCACTTTAGACTCACCAACGTAAGCTATCGGCAGCCGAGGGGGTTTCGGTTTTACATGTCGTCGGAGAAGGGCCGTGGTTGAGAGAGCAAGGCGCGATGGCTGCGGGTAGCGGCATCCCTAAAGGTCTAGGCGGTCTTTCGGAAGTCCTCATTTCGCTCTCCCGGTAACGAATGAATGCTCGACTCGCAAAGACGAAACCTCGAAAACCCTAAGCATTGGCTTCGCATCACCCATAGTCAATAGCTATAAGGGCTTTTAAGGTATTGGTGGGCCGGGAGGAGCGGGGTTGCGGAGACTAGGGCGATATGGCGGTGGGGAGCACGGGGCATGTTGTTTTCGTTAGTTCCTGCTTGCGCTCCCGAAATCATGCTACCCAATTGCATCAAAAGCATGGACGGACAATATATGTAGCTATAGTTCCGAAACACCAAAAGTCAATGCATGTTTGTATTTCCCGAGTGTTGGTGGTATGAGAGAGACAAGGGGGCGGCGGCCGGCGGATAGGGCGCGCCAGCGAGGTAGGGCGCGAAAGCAATGCGGCCTCGCTTGTTAAAATAGCTAAACATATTCAAATTGATATGCCAAAGTCATGGTGTCTACCCGAATTTCCGCGCACAAAGTTAGAAATAAAGTCACTGCATGCTCGCCAACGCGATTGCTAAACATTTCTCGGTATTTTTCTAGACGTGAGTGGTTGGGGAGGGTTGGCAGTGCCGAGAAAAGGGCTTAGTGGCAGCGGGCAGCGATCTATGCGGACGTGATGCGACGCCGACGTTGCACGAAACACCATGTACGATTAACAACTAATACCCGGTCGCCTCCCACACCACCCTTATCTTATCAACATGCTATTAGCGCCTCGTGTCATGTCCTAACACATGTATAGGCCTATTAGCCTCTATTCGACGCGCAGCTGGCGAGAGCTTTTGGTGCGCCGGATGCATGGTGGTAGAATCGCCGCCATTTTGGACAGAGGCCTCCAATTTCAGATTTTATTTCGAAAATGAATTATATGGGAAGAATAGTGTATTATCACAAAATATTTCCAATGGGGAAATGGACTTTTGACCAACTATTGTGGCCGCGCTGAAAATGCCCTCTGTCCGTGGTTAACGTGCCAAAAAAGCGGTACGTGAACCACCCATTCTTCCCGGGCACTAGAATAGCTTGCAATAGCTACTAATGACGAATATTGAAATTGAAATTAAAATTGTTTACAACATGTACCGTATGCGCCGGTTTACACCAAAAACCGTAAGCGCCGGTTGCTGTCTCAAGGCCCTCCCAACTATGCCATACATGAACTTACAAGTCAGGGCTAGACCGTTAACCACCTAGTCCAACCTGTCCATGGAAGTTCGGGGGTTTTACTCCCCCCCGGGGAGTGTGCAATGCGGGGTGAGGGCAGCGTGCGTTCATGGGCGTGCGAAGGTGCAGTGTGTGGAGGCGCGGCGAGAGGTCGTGCGGGATTTGATGCGGTATATGAGGAGGAGATGATGAAGCCATTGGACAGTATGCGTGTGTAGTTGTGTAAGGATGCGAGACGAGTCGAGTCGTGCTTTGGAGATGATTTTGTCAGAGGGGTCAGTGCGGGCGGTACGTAAGGAGGCGAGACTGTCGATGGGGGATGAGTGTGGTGTACCCGTGCGGCTCATGACGATGGGGGGGATGTCGACCTCGGTACCTGGCCGGTGGTTGCGGATGGCATTCGCGAGGGGTGTGTATTTTGCTCGAATCAGGTTGGGTGTATGGGATAAGTTGTGGTCGGTACAGTACTTCCACTCCCCTATCTGAATCTTTTTGATAGACGAGTAGCGGCGGCGACCGTTTGTGTGGCCGATGAATCGAGGTTCGAGGAGGCGGATGAAATCGGGTTTGTGTGCCGGGGGTCGTAGCGAAGGGGGGAAAATCTCAGGTGGGAGGACGGTTGGACACGAGGTTAGGGAGTCGGGCGAGAGACCTTCGGCAGCAGCGACAAGGCGGGTGGGCATGTGGGTGGGGTGAGGTGGGTGACAGTCAAGTGGAGTGTGGGCATGAGTGGGGGAAGCAAATGATTTGATGGGTTTGTTACCGAAGTCTGCAGTGATGGTTTCCCAGCGTCCTCCGTTGTGACGTTCCAGGAGGGAGAGTAGGAGTTTCAGCGCGATGTTGTGTCGGTCATGTCTTAGGCCAGCCATGGTGGGGCAGTTACCGGCCATGTGTCCATTGCTAGTGAATTGGCCACACATGGGGTAGCGCAGGGTGGAGTTGTGTGTGAGGAGGCGGGTGTTGTGGACTCCCCACATGAATTCTTGTTTGTGGGTGAATTGGATGTTGGTGAGTGATGTATGTTTTTTGTGGAAAGAGAACTCGGCGCCGGCCTCCGCGGCGCGGGCTAGGAGGGCGCCGTGTTTGGATGTTTGTGAGAGGGGTGTATGAGTGTGTTTGGTGCTGTGGGTGTAAGCGTCAGTTTTGAGGTTGGTGTATCTGTAGGGTATGGGGTCCCATAGGGTTTGTGGAATGAGGGTGTATGGCCAGGTCCAGTGGCCTATTGACACTTCTGAACCTGTGGTGTATGCTGTGTCAGGTGGGTGTCCATCTGCAACTTGATTGGCTAATGTGTCTGCAAGGTCGTTGCCTAGGGAGTTGTTGTGCGCTTTAATTTTTCCTAGGTGTGTGCGGATGCCCGCGTCGCAGCGGGTTCTGAGGGTGTGTGTAATAGAGAGGAGTGTGTCGCGGTGGATATTGTGTTTGTAGGCGGATGGGCAGTTTAAGTAGCCTTGTATGAGGCGGAGGGAGCACGCACTGTCTGTAAGGAGATGAGTATGGCCAAGTTGGAGGCCTATGTCAATGCCGGCTAATTCTGCGCGATTGATAGTGTGGGAGAAAGGGTAGAGGTCACCATGGTTTTGATGCGGGTGTCCGAGGCGGGGTGGGTGGCGGCTGCTCCGAGGGAGGAGTTGCCTCCCTTTCTGGAGCCGTCTATGTAAACGAAGTCCTGCAATTTCCAAGCAAGAGTACCTTTGGTGGAGGGGTATGTTAGCTGTATGCGTTCATGTAGTGGGTAGGTAAGGGGTGAGTGGGGTTCGGGGGGAGATGGTAGATGCCGGCTGAGAGAGGTGAGTAGGTGTCGAGGAGGTGTGGAGGTGGAATGGTGATAGTGGGGTTGGGGAGGTGAGTGTCGTAGATAGACTGGAGAGTGTTGTGTAGTGCGGTCATGGCTGTGTGTGAGGGTAGGGTGGAGAGTGCGGGGGGGTTAGCGATGAGGTAGATGTCGACCATCCAGCGTGTTCCGAATGGGGTAGGGATGGGGTGGCCTGTGTGTTGGTCGGGGGGTAGGAAGGTGTTGGCGTCATTGGAGAGGGTGTAGAGGTGGTGGGTGTATGGGGAGTCAATGTATTTCGAGTGGCGGTAGGGTGTGTGTTCCCATCGGGGGAGTATGAGGATGGTTGCGCTGGGTGTGTGGGAGGCTGTGAGGTGTGCGCTGGTGATGGTGTGTTCCATGGCGCGGCGCATGCATTCGTGATCGTATTCGGGGTTGGCGATGTTGGTGCCGTGCCATGTGTGAGGGGCGTTGCTGCCGCTAGATGAGAAGACTATGTCTTCGGGGTAGAGGGAGTGGTAGGTGTGGGAGTGGAGTGATTTGTTGAGGGGGTCTGAGTATAGTTCTGTCTGTATGTGGAATGTGTGGCGGAGAGCTGTGAGGAGGTCCTCTCTAGTGGCCCATCTATTACGGGTGGTGGTGGCGGGTGTGGGTGAGTGGATTTCTGAGCGGGAGCCTGGGCGAGTGAGGAGGTGGTAGACCTCTTCTTCGAACGTGTGCTGCAAGAGGTCGGGGCGGAAGAGTTAAAAGAGGTGGCGGACGCGGGGGCCGTTAAGGGTGGTGACCGCTCGGCCGTCTGGAGTGCATAGTATGGTGGTGTCGTGAAGTGATGGGTGTGTGTGGATGGCGAACTTGCATGTAGGGAGCATGTCGAGGTCGGGGTGGATGGGGTCGTGGTTAAATGTGATTAGGGGGTGTGTCCATGGGGGGGGTCCGGGTTCCGGCAAGATGGGTGTCATGGAGGGGACGAAGCCGGAGTTAAATGCGGCAAGGGCGGTGGGGCCGGAGGGGGTCTCACTGATGGTGTCGTGTAGTTGTAGGCAGGGTGCCCACGGGACCTCGTGGAGGCGGATGAGGTCGTGTTGTTGGCCGCGAGCGCACCACTCGCACTGCCATGTGGCGGGTCCTTGAGCGGGGCGGCATTGGGAATGGACGGCAAAATGCGGGCATGTGGAGCAGGTGGAGGTGGGTTATGTGTGCAGTGGGTCGTGACATATCGAGCAGGTGTCGGGGGAGGGGGTGGGGAAGCATACCGATGTGGGGGTGGAGGAGATGAGGCGGAAAGCCTTCGTCGAGTTGGAGTTGGATGTCCCATTCTGTGAGGTGCTCCGGGGCCCATTCTACCATGTACTGTGTTTGGCCGTATTCTGTGTCTTTGTGTTTGGAAATGATGCGCGTAGCGTCGCAGGGGGGGGGAGTGGTGGTCTGAGGGAGTGAGGTATTCTGTGTCTATGTGTGTGGTGTGTGCAGTGGGGGAGGTTACGAATAACTATAGAGTATTATGTACAACAGCTTGTTCAGAAAGATTTACCAATTTTTTATTCATGTTGTTTTGCATGGCTAATTCCCCGAGGTGTGTCTAGAAAAAAAGTGCATCCGTGAGTGGATGTGGTAGTGGAGGCGGCAGAAATGTATATTTGGTGACGACGCACCCTACCCGTATATGCTCACCGGCCCGACACCGAGAGACATGACCGGATATGGCAGGTAAACC
The DNA here is from genome assembly GCA_026401115.1 of Tetraselmis chui. NCBI lineage: Eukaryota > Viridiplantae > Chlorophyta > Chlorodendrophyceae > Chlorodendrales > Chlorodendraceae > Tetraselmis > Tetraselmis chui. Next base: position 420,965 of record JAPMLY010000017.1, read on the forward strand.
AAAATGTAAGGTTTTCGGGTGGATTTTGGAATCTTCAATAACCCGGGCAGCTTATAGTCGTAAATAATGACCGATAATATAGTATTGTCCGGTGCGTTGTGCATGTATTAGTACCTGAATTAATCATTCAATTGAATAAATAATTAATGGCGTATTTCATTGATGCACAACAACTTACCTATACGATTCTGGAACATCGGTCGTAGTGGAATCGTATCAAGCGTCTCGGCTAAGGTAGCCAACCGGGCAGCTAGTCTAGCAGCGGTTGGGGAGTACCGTCGCGCTATGGAGGCCCTAAACTCCAACCCCGTTGCAAGTGGTCGCGGGGTGCACGAGGAATTATCACGATTGCACTCACAAGACGATGACGACCTCGCGGACGTGTTGCCGGATCCCTTCTCCCTTCCTTGTATCAAACTCCATGCTTCGGAAGTTGATATTATGGAGGTCGTTGCTAGATGCCCTCGAAACTCTAGTCCTCTTGTCGATGGTGGAGGTTTGGAACTCTCCGCGCTTTGGTTTCCCCTTGCACTCTCACAGGTTTAGCCGAAGCAATAGTGAATACAGACGTTCCACAAGGCGTTGCCTTATTCCTTGCCTCCGCCACACTTACCCCGCTAGACAAGTTTGATCCCGAACAACGACGCGCACAAGAGCAAGCAAGAACTTAGAGACCAAAAGGGGACGTTGCGCCCGATTGAGATTGGCTCCATTTCAGTTCTTATCGCGAATCGCGCGCTTCTCGCCGTAGTTGGTGACGACGTGTCTCAATGGTCGGCTGCTCGGCACCAATTTGGGGTTGGCGTCCGCGGCGGGGTTGAAGTCGTACAATGACTACAATTCGTAATTGAAGCCGCGCTTGACGCCTCACCGGACTGGGCGGGCATGCAAGGCGACGCATCAAACGTGTTCAGCGAGTTCTTGTGGCGTCCCTTGTTTGAGGAATTGTCAGCAAATCCCGCGCTTCGACCGTTGCTCCGCGTCGCTGAGATAGCCGTCCATTTACTTTGTACGTTTACGACTAATCAAATGCTCATAGCCCGGCTATGCGTATCCCGAGTAACCGTGGCGTCCATCAGGATTGCGTTCTCGGGGCCATGTTCTTCGCAATAGTTGCCTTTCGGGTATACAAACAGTTGGCTGCGATTGCCCCGAACGTATCCGTTGACTGCGGCTATTCTGACGATGGTCATTTCTTGTGACAACCTGTGTCGCTCATGGCTATTGGCGACGCTATGCCGGAGGCGTATGCTAGCATTGGCCTCAAGGTGACCATCCGCAAAAAACTGTTGTATTCCCCTCTAGGTGTCGGTGATGCTTTCGATAACTTACCCAACGGCCACATCCTTCGGGGAGTACATGTCTCCACGGAAGGGACGAAAGTATTGGGGGGGGGGGGGGCAATGGGTACATCCGATTTTGCTCGAGACGTGTTCAAAACGGCCTTAAGCAAGTACGAGGCCTATGGCGAACGTCTAAGAGGTCTAGCAGCTCACCGGCGATCTCACACTGCGCTTCGTATCCATTAACATTGCAACCGCCGCTTCGGACACTTTGCCCGTACGGTCCCCCGCGGTCTTGGCAGAGGCGAGGGCTAAGGTGACACCGTTGTGACATTCCTCGAGCACGTTGACAATGCCACCCTAGATGTGGCGGCTGAGATATTGGGCCTTCTTGCAGCTAGCCTACCCCGCAACACTCGCTCCGAGATGTCTCTTCCCATACGTTTCGGAGGTATGGGGGTGGGGGACCTGGTTGCCTTGGCGGATGCGGCCCATGTCAGAGCGACCGGTTTGGCAATGGGCTATGCTATCCAAATTCTTACCGCGCAAGATGCTCGCGTGAGTGGGCATTCCCAAGACGAAGTTCCGATGGAGCCGACCATGTACGGACGGCTAGCGTCTACTATGACCAAAGCGGTAGCCCGCAGGCGTGGCACACCGGACGGAGACGACGGCGACAACGAGCCCATGTGGTCGTTAGAACTCGCTTTGTCGTGGGCGCGCTCAGTTGCTGCGTGCGGTTTTTATGCTCTCGCCGAGTCCGAACACTTGATAACCACAGCCTCAGCGGTATCACCCCCCCCCCCCCCCCCCCCCCCCCCGCAACGTCCAACGGTGGCTCACGCAGGCTGCGTAGCCGAAGCCCGATCAAACAACAAGCAGATTACTCGATCCCTTGATAGCCTGCCCTCGCTCGCCCCCCTTTCTGCGTTTGCCACGGACATCTTTTCAAAGCTAGAAGTGGACATTAGTGAGCGCGTCAACTTGCTTCGCTACGCGAAGCTCGCTCCTACGTTTCTAACCGCGCTCGGCCGGAGTCTAGGCGCTTCGCATCTCGTCTCGGCCCCGGCACCCTTGCGGTTTTGGCTTCGGACCCGCCTACTTCGGGTCGCATGGGCGAGTTCCGTGACAAGGTCCCTGAACAATACGACGCCGTCTTCCGCGTCGCGGTCTGTCGCATCTTCGGTCTACCCTCATCCCGCATCCTCTCCATTATACGCTCCCCCACTGCCTGTGCTTCTTGTCATCTCTCGGTTCAAGCTTTACGGGGTGCGTTCACGTCGGCGGGTGTTCACATGTCGGATGATGCGTGGGCCACTGCTTTTGCTGACCCTCTGGCTCGACGCGGTGTAGATGCTTCGGTCCACACCGCTCACTCTTGGGTAGTGACGGCCCTTGCGGAAATCATCTCCGAGGTTCGTGGCGCAATCGGGGTTGGCGTCGAGGCTTTGTCGGATCTCTCGACTTTAGTTAAACTCCCCAACGGAAACGACGCCCCCCCCCCCCCCCCCCCCCGTGGATGTGGGTGTCTTGCACTACCACGGCATCCGAGGCTCGAAATTTGCTCTTGATGCCGTGGTTTCCGGTTTATTTGGCGTTTCTAGCTCCATGTCTCCCGAAGTCGCTCTACGCCGTGCTGAGAAGACTTAGTTCGAGAAGTACTCGGGGTGGGTGAGGAGTCGCCCCGACATCCGCTTCATTCCCTTTGCGGTCACGGAAATTGATTCTCTCGGCGGCCACGCCACGGCTTTCTTGACTGAGTTGGTCAAGCATGAAGTCGCCTCTAAAGGGATGTATGTGGGCAAGTTGTTGGCCTCTTGGCGCCGAAAGGTCTCCATCTCTCGCCGTCCATGTCGCTCACGGGGACAACATCTTGCGCGATTTTCCCGCCGCCGCAGACGGTGTGGAGGCCGCTTTTTCCTCGGCTGGGATACCTTCTCCCGCCACGGCGCTCTTCACTCGCGCCATGAGCCGCAAGCGTCCCCGTGCTTCCTCGAGCGGCGCGTGAGGCGCCGCTTGTCGCCTCCACGTTTTGCATTCTCAGCGTTGCCTAGGAGTTTCCTTACTTTAATCTGCTAGGTTTATGAACAATGTAGTGCTTCCTTTCGCCGTGCTTTTGATTCCGTGATCCTCTTGTCACTATTGCCCTTGGTTCCCCTCCCTTTTTCCATGTCCGTGTTAATGTTGTTCTTATTGTAATCCTTGTACCATCGGTCGTAATTATGCATGTTATTTTGCATTAGCGAATTTGAATGCTCTAGAAGTTTATAGTAATGTAGTCTTGCTACAAAACTGTATAAACGCCTATCAATTGGTTACGCGGCTTCTTGATTCACTAAAAATATATGAGCAAGGAAGTCTATGGTAATGCATAGATGCATTCGTCCCACATTACCCGCATCAATGCATCCATTATCTGGTGCCATACTTAATTGATGCATCAACACACCCATGAGTTAGTGCCTTGCTTACTAAATACGTCGATGCATTAATGCTCCATTTAATCAATGTGTTCATGAAGTAAGACATGAGTTGGTATCCCATTTAATCAATGCATCCACGAAATATTGGTCAATTTAATCAATGCATCCATGAGTTTGTTTGTTCATGTCTTTATCAATCGATGTGTCCATTAGAGAGGAGTATAATTAATCGAAAGGTTCATCAAAGTTTTATGCATTGCAGTTGATGCTTGTTATATAATTTTTTGCGGCTGATGCGGAGGCTTAGCATGTCGCACGGGTGCGAGCGGGACAACCCCACGCAAACAATCCCGACAGTGCTCGCATTCGCTATCCATCTTGGGCGCCAAAGTATTGCATATAGAAGTTCAAAAAAATTGTCCATGAAATCGATGCATGATTGCATTTTAACGCTTGTGAAGGTACAAAATCTGGTCCGGACTTTTGTGGAGGATATGTAAGACGGAACCCGGCGGAGCTATATTTTATAAGTAATTAAGTTGTGTACGGATATATGCATCACGTGTTATCGGATGCTGACGAGGTAATGCCACGCTGTTAGTTTTCTTAATACCTCGTGTATAATCTGGCCGAGCCATCACTCAGTTACTCTAACACCATGTACTAATCTAGCTGTAAGTCGTACACGCAACCTGAGGTAGGAAATCTCATCGCGAGGCGCTTGCTGCGGCTCCCGCCCACTCCAGCGAGGGTGGCTGCCCAATTTGCGCTACCTGAGCACCGCAGTCGTCCGGCGTTATATGGGCGAGCGTGACCTACCCGTACAAATAGCGAGTGGCGAGATAGCGATAGGCCGACCGCGAGTCTCCGTACCAACAACGCTCGCTCGTCATCAGCGGGCAACGCGCTCACCACTCCTCCGCGGTGTCCTGTCCGGGCAGTATACTTATAGGGCTGTACTTATTTCGATCGATTGGGCAGGGTTTTTGGGAATTTAGGAAGTGGGTGGGACAGAATTCCGGCGAGCCCCTCGTCGCGCACGGTGGCGCTCGCGGTTGCCGGCCTCCCGCTCTCACTGGAGGCGGGCGGGGCGGCCGAGTGCACACCCAAGCGTTATATCTTGAAACGAGGGAGCAACCAAGAAGCGCAACGTCGCGGGTCTAGATGGCAGCTCCGGTAGCGTCCCACGCGACGGCGCAACGGTGTCAAATGCTGGACTCAGCGGCTCGCCGGTGGAGGGTCTCCTCCTCCGTAGCACCGCCGTCGCCGTGCACTGCGTTTCCCGCTTTATTATGGAGTCGTCGTCGGCGGTCAAAGGTGGGCAGCGTGACAGGGCGCACCTCTATGGGCATCGTCTGCAGCACTGGACGCCCCGCTACGTTACCCCTGAGGCCCGCGAGACGGAAACTATCGCCCACACTCCCAGAGCTCCCCTCCATCGGTGCTTTCGCCACCGACCGCGGCTTTTGCCAGGTGCGTTTCCGACTCGACTGCCGGCCAACTCATCAATGGCACTCGGCGCATTGTCCGTCGACGCCCTCTTATCTCCCTGTGAACCACCTCCAAATCAAGCAGCGATCGATATAAGCATCCGCTACTTGTGCTGCAGGGTCCGTGTCGTGTCGTGGAGGCGCGAGGCACGCGAGGAGGAGAGGGCAGCCGGGGTAGTGAGGGCGACGGGGAGCAGGCGAGGGAGGTAGGAACCCTTTCACATCCATCAGCCGCACCAGCACCGCCTTAACCTCTGAACTGTCATCCCCTGCATGTCTTTTGGGCAGTGGCTTGGATAAATGGTTTCTCCTGCAAAGGCGTTGCTGTTTCTCTTAGGGTTGTGCTTGCGTGCCTTCTGGTTGCGCAGGCGAAGGCAAAGATGGACTCGATGCTGAGCAATGCAGAGGAGCTGATTGCCGCGCAGGCTGAGCTTAGCCGACTGCGAGGTGCGGCGGCTGCCGGTGGCTCCGCCCGCGCTCCTGTTCCGCCAGCTCAGGTCTCTGCCCTGCGCGCTGACTTGGCGGAGCTGCTGGACTCCACTGCGGCGCTGTCAGCGGAGGTGCGGAGCATTCTGGACACGGTGAACGATCAGCTGGCCGCATTGGAGGAGAATGGGAAGGGGAAAGGGAAGGGGGGAGGCGGTGGGCAGGGTAGATCACAGGTGGGGAGGCCACCGGACAAGATCCTGAAGCTGCGTGACAACCTGGAGCAGCTTTACAACTTCACAGCATCGCTGTCTACTGAGGTGCAGGCGGGGCTTGACACCGCCAATGCACAACTGCTCGCATTGCAGCTGCACCGCTCTGGTGGCAGAGCCCAGCAGCCTCCCCCGCCTCTCCCTCCCCCCACGCCAAGCAGGTCAGGTGCAGTGCCCAACAGCAAGATCGCCGAGCTAAAGGCTGACCTACAAAAATTGCTCACCCTATCGGCCACATTATCATTTGAGGTGGCCAGTGACCTTGCGGAGGCGACGGGCCGTCTGGAAGCAATCGAACAGGCGAAAACTGGCGGTGGTGTGGGTGGTGGTGGAGGCGGTGGAGGCTCTATGTCTCGGTCGGGGAAGGTGGCGAGTGAGATGGAGTCGCGGCTGAGGGCGGCATGGGAGCGCGCGGACTTGTATGGGCCCGGGAGCGGTGGTGGTGGAGGAGGTGGTGGTGGAGGTGGTGGAGGAAGTGGTGGTGGAGGTGGTGGAGGAAGTGGTGGGGGAAGGGGGGGAGATGCAGGGGAGGACCCGGTTGGGAAGATTGAGTTCCTCCTGCTGCTGTGCGCGGCTGCCAGCACCGCAGCGTATGTGACAAGTGAGGCGGTCACGCGACGGCTGCGGGAGTGGCGGAGTAGGGTGTGGCTGGGGGTCCGGCGCGGAGGGGAGCTGGAAGCGGCGGCGGCAGCGCCGGCTGGGGAGGGGCCGCGCGCCGTGACGTACCGCAGTCGCCGCGTGCTGTGCCGCCTGCGTGCGCTGCTGTTGGAGGCAGTAGGCGGCGGGGATGAGGAGGGCAGCCTCAGCAGCGGCGCCTACGCGCCCCTCAGCAGCGTCTCCGACCACGGCTCGGAGGCCATCACTTCCTGTGCCGAGGACAGCGCGAGTGAGTCGCTGCTCCTCGCTAACGCAGCGCTGCGCAGTGCGAGTGGTAGTGGTGTTGGTGGTGGTTTTGGTAGTGGTGCATCGGAAGCGAAGGTGGTGGAGAGTGCCGGTAGCAACAACTCGAGTGCAGTGTATGGGGCGGCGATGCTGGCGGACGAGTGGGTGCTGTCCTCTCATAACGAGAGCTTTGGAAGTGATACGGGTGGGAGTGGTGTGGCGGGGGGTGTGGGTGCGGCGGTGGATATGGAGGCGGGGAGTGAGGGGGACCTGTCGGACAGTCGGTTGGTGTCGGCAGCTGTGGAGCTGGTCGGGGGGTTGATGGACAACAGCGAGTCGCAGACGTCCTCTGACGCGGGCAACGCTGCAGCGGCAGCAGCAGCAACGGCGGGGGCGGAGCTGCAATGGTTGCTGGGGCAGCTACATGGTGCGGAGGAGCGGGCGCTGGCAGCGGAGGAGGACTGCGCGGGCCAGCGCGATCTCATTCGCGAGCTGAGTAGCGAGGTGTCGCTGCTGCGGGAGAGCCTCGCGGACCGCATGTCGATGCTCAACGTCAGTCGGCAGAAGGAGCAGGTGTTGGAGGCAGACCTCGCGCAGCTGTCAGCGGTGGTGAGCACATTCCCTACCCTCATCTCTTCTTCACGAATCTATCAGATGGCAAGACCAGCCATCTGGAGCGCCCATCCTTCGAATCGCCCATTCCTTGACAGTAGCTAACCCTCAGCGCATAGTCCAGCGGCGTTCCGCTCCTCCTGTTTTTAACACTGCCAAATAGGATAAGCATACCTCGAGCACATTCCCCCGTCTTCCTGCCATCCGTAGCTAGCGATATCAGTTGGCAATATTCAGTCGTCAAGCGCACTGACCTCCTCCACCCACACCCACTCCTTCACATCTCAACGTACGAGGCAGGACGAGTAACCCTCGGACGTGCTTCCCTCCTATCCCTAATTATTCACAGTTCAAGCTATGTATCAATTCGCCGTCGGGTGTTGCATCTTTCTCCAGCTCAACTCTCTCTTCTCCCTCTCTCACTCTCGTCAGTATTTGAAACAGGAAGCTGATAGTAGCATGCGCAGGGCGTTTCTCCCCCTTCGATGACCATCGTAAGAGCTGACCACTGGTCGCGTTTGCCGTTGCAGTCCAACCTTGCGTGTGAGGCTCTGAACAACATGCAGGAGCTGCACGAGGAGCAGACGCAGCGGGTGGCGCAGGCGGAGGCGGCGTTGGCTGAGAAGGAAGCGGCTGCCGCGGCGGGGGAGGTGGCATTGGCGGCGGCCGCGAGCAAAGCGGCGGCGGAGCTTCAGCAGCATCGCAGCCGGATCAGTGCGCTGGAGGCGGAGGCCGTGGTGGCGGCGGGGGGAAGGGAGAAGGGGGAGTCGAATGGAGAGGAGAACGGGCATGTTTATGGACAGCAGGAGGAGGAGTCTGCGGCGCTACGGGAGCTAAGAGACTGTCTGCTGCAGCGGGCGGCCGAGATGGAGGTGCTTCAGGTTGGGGGGCCCTTCCTCTTACCCCCAATTACCCCGGTATTACTGCAGACCTCGACTGGGCATGCGCTGCAAAGTGGCGACTAACTTATTAGACAGTTAAGGGGAAGTTAAGGAGAGTTATGAAATATGAAATCAGCAACGACCTTGACTAGACTCTGGCGATTTGACGTGCACATTAAGATCACGCGAGCGCAGTGTCAGCATCCGTTACTCTCTTTTCTGTCAATGCATGTTAGTGTCGAACTGCGTTGCTCGGCCATTCTCCCCGACGATGCAGAGGAGTTGACACTGTCAGTAAAGGGGGGAGGGGGAGTGAAGAAGTTTTTGCTGGAGACAGCAGGGTGAGCATGTGTAAGTGAATGCAATGCAGAGGAGGTGTTGAGCCGCTCTTTGGTCGGATCTATTACAGAGAGAGTTGGAGCGGGTGAAGGCAGAGGCGGCGGAGGCCGTGGCTGCCGCTGAGGCGGCAGAGAGTGAGGTGGTGGGGGTACGGCAGGCGAGGCTAGCGGCGGAGATGGAGCTGAGTGAGGTGCGCGGGCGGGCGGAGGAGCTGGCGGGGGAGCTGGGAAATCGGGAGACTGAGGCTGAGGCGGCGCGGGAGGAGGTGGGGGAGCTGATGGCGCACTCTGCGCGGCAGCGGGAGCGGGTGGAGGCGCTGGAGGGGGAGCTGGAGGTGGTCAGGGCGGCGGCAGAGGTGGGGAAGGGCGCACCGCTCCCCCCCCCCCCCCCCCCCCCCCCCGCGCCCCCGTGCTATGTGCAGTCAGGTC
>JAPMLY010000017.1:435000-532681 GCA_026401115.1 Tetraselmis chui
CATACCAGTGCTGTGGATGTCTGTTGTTCTGTGGCTCCCCACCTTTGCCCTCCACACTGACAATTACCAAGTCGGCATTGACTCGCTTTCTGCATTATTTTCTGATTATAGTATGTGTTTGGGGACTGAGCAACTGCGTACCGTCAACTGGTCCCACCACCCTTCCCCTCCACCCGCCTCTCTCTCTTTTGATCTCTCCACCCCGTCTCCGATGCCGTCGTTGGGACAACCATTGCTCAGAATTGTATTTCGGCGTTTTCCTTAAATGCCCAAACATTGCGTCTCTCAACTCAGCCACGTCAACTTTCAGTGAATAACCGCCTTTCCCATACACGACTCTTTAGCCCTTTTCCTGCTGCAATTTAGTTAACTGATGGAATAGTTTCAGCGGGAGAGGTGGTCTCCCCTACCAAGAGTATTCGCTCATCCCCCCGCCCCCTTTCTGTATACTCCACAACTCCTTGATTCCAGGTAAAGGCGCGACAGGTCGAAGAGCTGAGTCAGGCGTTGGAGCGGATGAAGGCGAGCAGCAGCCGGCAGCAGACGGGGCCAACGACTCCGGTGCTTCCGACGACGGCGCCGGCGGGGAAGAACGTCGCGGCGGCGGTTGCGGCGGTGACGGCCGCGCAGCAACAGCAGCAACAACCGCAACAGCAGCAGCAGCAGCAGCAGCCGGGGTCGCCTGCCCACGCGGTCGCTGCCCCTGCGTCCACGTCCGTCGCTGCGAGTGTCGGTAGTGTCGAGGGCGGCGCGAAGGGGGGCGCGGTGGAGGAGCCGGACCTCGCGGAGCTGGAGAGTCGCTACGCGGCGGGCGAGCTAAGCGAACGGCAGGTGGAGCTGCTGCAGCTTGCGCGGCTGCAGCGAACGAGTGCGGGGCGAGCGAGGGTGACGGCCATGATTGCGCAAATGACGCACCCTAAATAGCAGTCGCACCGTCGCTTCTCTGTCGGCGTGATGGGAGGCGGCGGGCGCTTTTGCTGTAAACGCTGCAGCGCGTTATGTCCGATTCGTCTCCACACGCGACCTCGTTGTCATCCAAGCGTCGGAGCGTCGTTGCTGATCTATCTACGGCTGCCCTCAACTCTATAATTTCCATAGCCTTTTCACATCACAACCGGCGACGTGTCATCATCCACACGGTTAGGGTTGCCGAAGAAAAACCAGCAGACCCAAATGCTGTTCGAAAAAATGAGTCTATCATTGAGTTTAATAGCAAAAGGGATGACATGGGTATGCACGACGGGAGATGCTTAATTTGTTTAACCCAAGGATTAACTTAAAAAGCGAGGCGTGCACAATAGGTTGAGCGCCAGCGCATGGACCTGCTTGGAATAACCAAATAGCTCATTGTGTGTGTATATCGGCCTTCCGTTGACGATCATGTCTACGCCGACATCCTCGCCCCTGTCCAACTCCAAGGCTGGCAAGACTTGCCCGCCTCACGCGCAAACTTGCGCGAACTCGCCAACTTGATCGTTGACATTATCCCACAGAACACATCATAGCAGGACTATTATTTCAAACTGCTCACAGACTGGCTCAACCATGCTTGCCAATACCTCGGTACGCCCCACCACGGTGAAATCATATGTATGCTGCGCGATGCCCATCTCCCCGAGCATGTCGTCGCATTTTCCGCGGCTGAGATCAGGTGCATCAGGTTCCTGCAGGACCTCTTTTTTGAGGCATGGTGCCTTCACGACGTCGTCTCTGGCACCACAGGCCATGTCTGCCGTGCCTTCCACCAATTTATTATGCTCTTCGACCTAGAACAAGGCGTCCATGACGACGACTACTGCCAAGGCGCACCGCCGTACCACACTCTTTAGCAAATGCCACGTGCTCCGTCAACTCCCTCCACCCCCCTCACCACCCGGCTCACCCGTTGCCCTCTACGGCGCCCGCAAGGCCACCGAGAAGGCAATACCGCGACCTCATGACCCGCAGTTTGTCGACGCATGGGCTAAAATGTGCCGATAAGCTATAGCCACCTCTCGCGCGTCTTGATCCTCGCAACTTCCAACGTCGGCGTACCCACTTTGTGTTCGCGTCAAAGTCTCAGACGTCCAGGTCATTGGTTGTGGGACGGTAATACACACCCTTCTCTCTTGATTTGGCAATATCCAAAACATTAAGGTCCGGACAACACGCGCCCCTAACATGTCTCCCGGACGGGCACCCACATCGAAGCGCAGAAATACTTGCGCGTGCACCACGGTATTAGCTTCGCCTACCGTGCGGCATTTTACCCGTCGACATTTGCTAACAATGATACATTCGTCCTCGTCAAGTGCAATAAACTCCCGCATTTGCAAATTCTGCCAGGTAAGCTCGCCTATTACCGTAATGGAAACTGAAGTCAAATTACAATTGATTGCGTCATAACGGCCGTTGTTGTCTTGTCAGGGCCATTATGACGAATGTGCATGGTACTTGTTGTGTGCACTCTTTCCATAAAGTCCGTTACTAGCGGCACACATTTAATTACCCGCCACACACTGCCGCGATGGCCATGCAACTCAAGTGGGGAGTACAATGCAAAAACCCATCTCGCTCAAGTCGTCGACAGTCCCTTCTCGATCCGCGCACACCCCAGTCCGAGATAATTCTTGTTCCTCCCGTCGCAACTCGCCAATAGCCTAGTCTTTCCTCCTCCTTCAAGGGATACGGAGAAGAAATACCTAGACCTCAGACGGTGTCTGGCTGTCGCTCTTGCCTCCGTGCCAAAGTTTTGCTCCTTTCCCATGTCGTTCGCCTTCTGTATTCCAACACATGTATGATTGCGCTATGGCCGCCCGTACCCTTCCCCGGGGGTTTGCGTTGTTAGGGGCCGCCTATACGAGCAGTGTGCCGTTGCGATAACCCTAGGCACACTGCATGGGGCAGCCTCTCGATAATTGGATACCGACTATGGGAGGGGTTGGTCAAACACATGGATCGAGTCGCCGCTCCGCAAAAGATATTGGGTGCGGAAATATTTAATCGAAAACCCTAAGTGCCGGGTTCTTCCGGCGGCGGATGATCATGAGGACCTCCGCTTCTAGACAGTGTCGCTTCTCCGGCTGCGACCCTCCACCGGCATGTGCATCCTCTTCCCTCGGCCCCATGGGAGATTTGAGTCCCACATGGCTGGTCGGTTGTCAGCGAGCACCATGCCCAAGCGTTGCTTACCGGTTGTCCGCCGCTCATATTCAACGCCCGCCGCCAACTCAAATCCGTCCATAGCCTCGTCGCCGCAAAACGACCTTTCGGATACTAGTTCCGCCCGTAGACATGCGAATATAAAAAAAATATCAAGCCTTGAAAAGAAGTATCGGGCTAGCCGAGCGGGAGATCTTGACGCTGGTGTACGCATGATAATTTCAAAATCCCTTCGTACTTAGGCTTCCCGACAACTGATGATTCGCGGATCGCAGCCGCCGGATTTCACCCCGCCTAGCCCCCAACCTTGCCAAGCATGGCACAACTATAGGGTTACCAACGCCCACCACGAGGAGGTAGGGGTGAGTGCCGATGGGCCAGCGAGCGTACCCCCCTCCGGGATAAGGCTAGGGATCATGTGAATTTTGCAGATCTTGATGGTAGTGATATTTTGAAACGTCGATGTTAATGGGCTTGCTATCTCGGATTGTTGATGTTGATGGCGTTGGTATTTTGGGATGTTGACATCAATGGCACTACATCATTAATAAGCCGATATTATGGCCGATGTGTCGATATTTGGGAAGATATATAAGCATATCGGGCTTTGCTAATTGATGTTCTCTGAATGTTTTGATAATTGATGGCATTGATGTTAGCACTTTTGTCATCATGTCGATGTCAATGTCACAACCTAGCATATCGATGGCATCATCAGGGGGTGATGATGATACTATCGACGATGTATCGATGGCTGATCCCTAGCCTTACTCGAGGGCCGCCGCGGCTGCGCCGCCGGCGGGCGCCCCATAGACAATGGCCGATTTCTCCCGGTACATGTCGTAAACAATTTCAATTTAATTTCAATTCTAATTGTTCCGATTGACGCTATCCCTTTTCCCCGTACGGACGCTCTGGTGGTTGAGGCTCAACGGGCTTAACTTGATGGTGATCTCCGTAATGTATTTTTCCTTGGCACCCCATCCACTCAGGCGGTTCATGATTACCACCCCTTTATTTGCTTTGGAGGATGGGGGGCGGTTGGCTCCTATTATGGCGATGGAGCTTTTTTATCGCTTGGCTACTTCCGTGCAGATTTGTCGCTTCCCTGGCATGGGTGTTATGTCTTCCCGCGCAATACGTCTAGAGAGCTATGCTCGCATGAAGGAGTTGCACCACCGTTCTACGTTTGTTCCTTTCCGTGTGCTCGTGGGAGATGTATGTGCAATTGTGCATCGTGAGTTTTTGCAGTGTCTTTCCGTGGTTGCTCATAGCACATTGGGCTTTTATCGCCAGGACGCTTTGCAGGAAGGCAGTGTTGATGCACTTGCTTGCCTCCCTGCTCCGCGGGCTCGTGCTGGGTTTTTTCTCTTTTTGTTTTTTCCTTAGGGGTGGATTTCCACTTCCTTTCTTGTAACAAAGTTCGTAGCTTTGTCGATCGATTTTTTCCTATATGCCTGTACGGTATTGTAGTAGTAATCCGTACATGAACGTACAGTCGCTACTTTCTGAGAATCGGTTGTCGATATTTTTCGGGCTCGCATATTTTTTTGGCACTGCGCAGCAGCAATTGGCGTTTCACCTGCTCGATTTCGCAGCTTTCGTAGCTCAACAGTCAACTGTAGGTAGCGCTAGCGCTGTCTCAGTCTGATGGCGATACAGGTCAGGCAACCGTGTAGGGCCAGGTATTACTCTGATTCGTCTCACGTTCTCCGATCTTATCGCTGAAGTGCAACCAACACACTTCGCCTGTCGCCTCCCGCCATTAACACCGCGCGTGTATACTAATACCACGACACCTGATTAGATCATCTGGTCGTAGCAGTTGAAGCGCTCAGCGACCGTCAACTCGTCGCCAGGCGGTGGGCAGCCGCGCGGGCCGTCTTCGGTTTCCTAGGCAAGGATAGAAACACAGCCTCTGCGCGGCCACCTTGTGATTCCGCGCGAATAAGAACTACATGATGCCGGGCCGTGCGGTACTTTCACCGTCATTAAGTACGGAAGTGCTGACGGTCAGTCGTCACTCGGAGAGCTGTGGGCCGTCGTCGACCAGCTGTCGGCAGGCGCTACGGATCGGGTCTGCAGTCAACGAACTGCGTGGGGCGCGTCTCACCTACTCCCGTATCGGAGGGGCGCCAGTCCGGCGACTCGTGGGGACGTCGACGACTTCCCAGAGCGGACGGGGCGGCAAAGAAAAGGGAAAGGTAGGACGGACGAGTCGCAAAACGAAGAGTATGCCAACTTATGAATGCCTATGCCATGAGAGGCGGAGATAAGGCCGGGGGTTTAATCTTACCTTGTGTTGTCTGTGGTCTGACTATGCTCCTTTGGCTGCCGGTGTAGAAGCCAGTCCGTATCATCCTTGTGCGCCACGGGCAGAGTGAGGGGAACATCGATGAGACGGTGTACATGCGAAAGCCAGACAATCAGATCAGCCTGACGCAGCAGGGGAGGCTGCAGGCGATTGAGGTAGGGGCTGGGATACCCTAATAGAGGAGGGGTGGTTCCTGACGTGGGGGGGGGGGGGGGGGGGGGGGGTGGTTCAGTGACAATGGGTGGTGATGATGGAGGAGCTCATGGGTATTAGGTGTGACCTCTCCAATGCAGGCTGGGCGGAAGATTGAGGATATTGTGGGCGATGACATGCTATATTTTTACGTCTCGCCATACCGTCGGGCGCAGGAGACTTTGTGAGTGCCCTCCCTCCCTACTCTTGTTCCCTTCATTGTGCGGGTGTCACGGTGGGGGTGCATCAGGAAGATGGTCAGGTTGATGGGAGCTGTGGTATCTCGACTCTCCCTTCCACAAGGTCGCATCTCCGTTCGTGCAGCTTACCTGATAGCTGGACTGATGTTCAGTGGCTGCTTCAACCTGCCAATCACTTCAGGTACTACCTCGGGCGGGATATCGCGCCGGAGCGCGTTCTGGGCGTAAGAGAAGACGCGCGCCTTCGTGAGCAGGTGACATTTCTGACAACCCCTGACTCTACAAAGCACCGCACACGCACACATTCCCAATATGGCCGCCTTTGGTTTATTAGCATACCCCCTAACTCCGCCGATGCTTCCCATTACCCCTCATCAAGACACACATAATCACACACACTGACATGGACACACATACAAATACACGCAAGCACATACACACATACATATTACCAGCACACATATACACACAAACACACACGCGGGCGCGCGCGCGCGCACACACACACACACACACACACAACTTTCTGCATGCGGCTAACCCTCCGTCCCTCTGTCTGTGCAGGACTTCGGAAACTTTCAGGTGCGCTTTCTTCTCCCTCCACCTCTGCAAGGCTGCTTGCGCTAGGCATTTTGCTTACACAACTACGTGCACATCTTCACGCATGTGTCATATGATACTTGTTACATCGCACGCGCAGCAGACAGGCGGGTATTAGATACGACGGACGCCATCTGTTGATTGGATGGGAGTATGGACTGATTGCGTGCTTGTCTTTGCTTCCGGTTTGGTTCCAATGTGCAGGATGAGCAGATGGGGTCGCTGAAGGCTGCGCGGCTGCGATTTTCGCGCTTCTTCTTTCGCTTCAGGGACGGTGAGAGTGCGGCGGATGTGTACGACCGTCTGACCACCTTTCGCGAGACGCTGCGCAACGACATAAACTTTGGGCGCTTTGGCTACGTGAACGACCCCCGAGCCACGACGGTGGTGATTGTCAGCCACGGCCTCACGCTGCGCGTGTTCCTGATGCGCTGGTTCAAGTGGACGGTGGAGATGTTCGAGCAGGTGCGGAACATGGACAACGCGGGCATCCTTGTGCTGGAGCGCGGCGAGGGCGGCCGCTACAGCCTGACCAAGTACCACAGCGAGCGTGAGCTGGCGGAGATTGGCTTCACAAAAGAGATGATCGACGACCAAAACTGGGCGCTCAGCGCGTGCGCAAATGACCTCAACATGGACTGGCCTACCTCAGGTGACCTCTCCCCCTTCGCTCTTACGCGCACTTGTGCTCATAGAAGCTTCGAGACACAAATACACACACACACAAACACACACACGCACACGCGCTCTTACACATACGCACACATTCTCACAAGCACGAGTGACACACACACACACACATGCACATGCACATGCGTTCCGGCTGGTAAACATACACGCATGCAGATGTTCTTCATTTCACACTCACCCACACACGCCCCTTTTCAATTAAGATGTTTCATCCGTGTCCATTGCCACGGGGATCGCAATGAAGTGCAGAGAGGTTTGAAATCGAGTGTGAGTGGATGCACAATATGGGCTAATTGCCGATTCGACTCAACTATTCCTTCATTTGCATCTCTTGATTGTTGCACGCGAAGACACGTTTCGCTGGTTAGCCTGTGATAATGATATGGATACTGTTGTCGTCTTTCGTGGTTTGAAACGGAGGCAGTTGCGAACGCAAGCTCGCTTCCGTGTGCAAATACCATTTCAGCCATCGAGTTAGGCTGCCACCTGAGGGGTGACTACTTACCATGTTGATGATCATTTGCTGTGGCTGGTCTGTCGGGCGTATTTCCCAGGCCCTGCGTTCTTCCATCACTTTGGGGAGAAGCTGGAGGCGGAGGCGCAGTGCGCGGCGGAGCTTGGGAGCCCAGACGTTGAGGTGGACGCCAACATGCACTGCCACTTGATGGAACCGAGGTCCAGGCCGCCGCTTAAGACGATGCTGAACGGTATCGAGGTGGTCGATTTCAGCACGGGAGTGAACCGGTACCCCGAATAGGGATGACGAGCCTCCGATTGGCAGCGCAGCCGTCGCTACATATATATCCACGATAATTACCTCTCCCGTACTTTCCTTCCCCTCTTATCCTTCTCGGGGGCGCTCACACGGCCAACTGTCTGGCTGCAGAACGTATATCGTCAGACACGGAAAGTGCCGTTTGCATGGGAGGCCCAGAGCAGGCTTGCAGCTCACCATCACCGGCAGCATAATTGGCAGTTGTATGTAGATGAGGATGGCACAGCTGTAATGTATGTGGCATATCTTTCTTTAGCAAGACATAAAGCGGACTAAGCTTTCATCGTGTTTTCTTTGCTAAGGCTGTGCACAGTGTTGTGCAATCAGTTACTATATTCGCGACCCTCTTGTCTTCCCCGCTTTGCCCCCCCCCCCCCCCCCCCCCCCCCCCCCCCCCCCCCCCTTCCCCTCTCGGCCTTTTTCCTGTCCTCGTGTCCTTTTCTATTTTGCTAAACTTTCCATGCTGGGATAGACCCCCCTGTCGCGCGCAAGCAAGCGAGAGCGAAGGGGTTAAGTCCAGAGCTGCACCCTAAAACCTTCAAACCTAACAAATAGGCTCACACGCCCTGGGAAGTTTCGGCAGTTGCTATTGGAGCACTGCGAAGGCGTGGTGCGGTCGATATGTGTTATTGTTGAAGAATTACAGAATCAACAGCCAATCGAGATCATAGTTGAGATACATAGTTGATTTCCCTCCTTCGCACTGATTTTCACAGAGAAGTCGATTTAGATGTGTCGATAAAGAGTAATCTACATATACATATATTACTGAACGAGAGTGTTCGGAGTCTACGGCGTCGCGGGAAAGCTGGCGAACCGCTTCTGTAGAGAGAAAGAGACCGCCCTTGCCGCAGTGGGGACTGAAGCGGCAGACTTGGTGACGGCGAGAGACTTGCCGTCGAGTGTCCACTCCGGTTGCCGGTGGCCACTGCAAAGCTGGCGAAACCCGCCAAACCAGTACTGAAGCTTTCGCTTCTCGAGGTAGCGTTGCTTGTGGTACATGTACGCCCGCTGTTGCTGCACTGTCTGGGTGAACGAGAGGTAGAGCTGACGCAGCGTCTTCTCCGCGTGGATTCTGTCGAGCAGCTGGGAGAGTTCCTTCTCGAGCGCCGAGGACGAGGTGGCGGAGTTGGTGCGGTCCTACGAAAAAAGAAAAAGGCTCAAAATCATTAAATCTTTGGATGCTTCTGTATATATATTATTTTTGTGCACACAAAAACGATGATATGCGAAAGCACCAAAATCATAAGAGAAATAAAGTTTTTTCGAATCGGACCAATTAAAAAAATGATTGAAGGTGGATTGAGGTGAATAAGGTGTTTTTCCTAATGTGAAGGAGGTGAATTCGGGCGTCAAAGATTTGGTTGTCATTTTTTGGGACTATAGAAAGTACTAAAGACACGGGACAGGAGAATTAGAGGAAAACTGATATGGAAAGAGAGTCACGAGGACGTCGAGCTTAGGTTTTTATTTATAACGAAATCAAGCGCACCGCAGATGGAAGCACTGCTACATTTCGCTGTCAGTCTTTCCGTCCCTATTTTGAGTACTATTTGTTTCATCGCATAAATGATAACACGGAAACATGAAAAACGGTGAATACGGGTACAAAATTTAAATGAAGTGAATAAGGATACTGAATATGTAAATAAACCGGCACATGCACCCATACCATGAATAATGCAAGGGCTTACCTGCCAGTCCCATATACCGGGAGCGCCAAAAAAATAAAAATGCATATTAAGGCCACTTACGCAATTACCGAGTATTTTAGTATTTTGGTATTTTCTCATCAAAAAACTAAAATACTGTGTCGCGGCGACCCTGACGCGATTACATTTTTACGAGTATTTTAGTATTTCAAAATACTCCCTCGCCTCGCGGGGGGGCTATTTTCATCAAAATAATACTCCCTCGGCGCCACCCGAGGGAGTATTTTAGTATTTTGGCTCACTGTACATAAGTGCTTTACAGCTGGTTCGGACCCCCACCTGCCGGGCATCTGGCGCGCGGACCTGCCGCGCGAATCACTACCAGGCTGGCTGCGGCTGCTACGACATCTCCTCCACAAACGTCAGCATACCGCCTGCCACCCCCGTGAGTGACACCTTCCCGCTGCCCGACGACAGTGAGAAGGATGGGCGGGTCCCCGCCCGTTGACAACGAGGCGCGCGGAGATGGCGGTGGTGCTGCGATTGCTACGGGAGGCGAGGAAAGTCGTGCTCGTCCTAGCGAAAGCGCGGGCGGCGAAGATAGACATCGTGGCAAGCGACACGAGAGACCAGTCGCTGTGATAGTCCGAAGGCCGCCGCGGCTACTCGAGGTGGACTGGCCGGGAGCCGACCAACGGAACATCGTGTGGGGTAGGCAGCGAGTGTAGTCGCGCCGGGTCGTGCGGGCGGGCGAGTTATTAATAACGAAAAATTTCTTACAAGAAAAAGCAGTGGAGGCGAGTTATTCATATCCGTAAGCAAGAAATACTAAAATACTATGCCGCCAATTCCGTCAGGGGGTATGAGTATTTTGGTATTTTTCTTTCTTTCTTTTTCTTGCTTGGTGGCCTCCACTGCTTTTTCTTGTAAGAAAGTTTTGGAAGTATTTTGGTATTTTGGTATTTTTCGGCCTCAAATACCAAAATACCAAAATACTTAAATACTAAAATACTCGTTAATTACGTAAGTGGCCTAAAAAAAAAGTGCACACTAAAAAAATTAATCACCTGCCCGACAGACAACAGAATGTACGGACTGGGCACGAATGTACGGAGTGGCGCGAGGAGTCTTTCGCGGACCCACCCCGTAAATAAGCACGACGCTCACAACCGGGCGGCAGCAAGATTGCCAGGGATAACGTCGCTGAAGGTCGAAACAGCTACACGCTTGGGTTTGTCGGGGGGGGGGAGGAGGGGGGGGTTCGCTTGTAGGAATTATCGTTAGGAGCAAAAAAGTTATGCGATTGAGGGAGAAGAAAGCTTGCTGCAAAAGTAGAAGCGCTGGAAAACGACCTCGTAACGGCCAAGACTTCCCGACACAGCCCTTTGGGGGCATCCCGACTCGTTGGAGCAATATGGAAAACAAAATAGGTAGCAAAAATTAGGGTATACATCATCGCTACTTCTTAAAATGTTTGAATAAATCTCTAATAAGTCCCTAATAAGCACTGCGTCTCGCCAATATTTGTATGGTCCTTAAAAACTACTGGCTCCTGCTGAGCAGTTGCCAGTACTGCAGAGCGACCTGAAAGTTGGCGGACAGTACTCTGTATTGCGGTGTGGCAGCGCTGAGCGTCGTTTTTACCTTTGAGGCCGTGCGGTGGGAGCAGGGAGGCAAACAAGTCTCACGCAGCGCATGGAGACGCCGCTCGCACTGCAACACCTGTCGCTGAAGACTTGAAGAGCGGAAATTGGGGTCCCGTTTGCACGGAGGCGCTGCATGTCTCGTATCCGGGCACCGCGCAGTAAAAGAGGATCTGCGACCTGCTGTACACGAAACGCCTCCATAGCGACTTATTTTGTTGCGGAGGGGCAATACCGGCGCTTATAGTATTGCGAGTGTGAGTTTTGCGGCCGTGGAGGAGCCTCGGCGACTAGGCGTTGTTGCGATGTTAAGTGTTTGTGGCAGGTGCTGCTGTGGGACGTATTTTTCGTACCTGTCCTTGTGTTTGCAGTGCTTCTTGTAATTCATACATATGTTGTGGGACTGCCGGAATCCAGTACGGGTACCTGCATAAAGTAGAAACCTTACTAACGCTATATGTTTATTTATACAATACCATTACCTAACAAATAAAATCATTTTTTACAAGAAAAAGCAGCAGAGGCCACCAAGCAAAAAAGAAGAAAGGAGGAAAAAACCTAAGCCCGAGGAATATAGGAAGGCACGAGGCCTCCACTGCTTTTTCTTGTAAGAAATTTTTATTAATATAGGAAGGCACGCCACAGCGTCAGCACACCTTTACCTAACCGTCTGATAATAAACATTACAGGGATTAATATAGCGGAATCACACATTTTTTAATTCATTATTAGCATTTTTATTAATTTTCTTCCCCTTTTCTTCTTTTTGCTTGGCGGCCTACACTCCTTTTTACTATAAAGAAGTTGCTTAATTATTAGCATGAGCGAAATCTTGGTAATGAGCGACATCATCCAACACTTTTTTCGTAAGACAACACAATAAGGAATTCCTGTTTATTATTGGATTTTTAGCTTCACCGATAATTTGCGATATCCCGGCCGGCCCGGCGCGGGGGCGAATATATATATGGGGAAAATGGCATTAAATTTACGGGTACGAACTACTATCCGGAATTTTTGGTTGCGGTAGTGTGGTAAGTACAGCGTAAATAGTGCAAATAGCAAGTCCGGTACGGGTAGGGTCGCCTTGATGGCCGTCGCCGTGATGGCCGTCGAGGACTCGACGGAAGTTGCTCACCGCACCATCCCATCTGTCCAAGTCAAGCACCGTCTCTTATTGCGTCCCTATACTCCGAGGCATCGTCGTGAGAATGAGCTGCCGAGATTCTAAACACAGTTAGGTATATCACACTGAACCCATCTCGGTTCCAGAATTCCGCCATGCTCTCTCAATGCAAAATACCCACCAGCCCCGCCGTAGTCGCCGGAGTTAGGGCCGCCCCTCGCCGCCACCTCGCTCCCTCCGCCTCTCAAGCGTCATCAGACGCACTGCACGAGGTGGCTTATGATGTCATATCAGCTGATCGCGCGAGAGTTGCCGCTGTTCTCAGCCGGAGGCACGCGTTAGGGGTGTCAACGGCAGCTGTAGCGGCCGCCGTCAGCGGTTTCGACGCATCGAGCGCAGCACCGGGCGCATGCGGGCTGCTACAGGCGGCTATCAACGCGGCAGCACCCAGCGAGACGGTAACGATACCAGGTGGGCACTGTCTCGCTGATACTCGCAGATTGGCAGGTCGAAAGCGAAACCTCCGCTTCCGCGCTCAGACCCGACCCACTTCCGAAGTTGTCGGGAATCAGGGACCCCAAACCCTAAAATCCGGTTCTGACTTTGTTCGGTGCTGAACAGGCGGCGTGTATCGCGAGAAGCTGTTCATTGAGCGACCTGTCACCGTTCAGGCGGCGCCTGGGGAGGCGGTGGAGGTGCGTGGGCAGCGCTGTCGAGCACATCACACCATCTTTCATTACACTGCGGTACCCATATGACTATATCCTGTTGTTCGCCGTGTATGGCGGCCTTCGCCATCTGACTGTCAGACTACTGTTGCGCTGTTTGGCATCACCCGCAGCTGGTATGGGAAACGGAGGACCATTACGAGCCAGTGATCAGCTGCGCGGGCGCAGAGGGTGTGCGTCTGGTTGGGCTCTCCATGCGTCACGCCTCGCCTTCTGTTGCCAACAACTATGCAGTCTTCTTGCAGGTTAAGCTCACTCGCTTTTCACCATGCGCGCAGACGCACACACACGCACACTGATTCAATTACACACACTTACAGACACACGGATACACACACACACACACATACACACACACACACACACACACACACACACACACACACACACACACACACACACACACACCACAAACCCAGACAAACACCATACACGCATATACAAATCCATACGTGCACTCCCTCGAATGCACACACAGACACTCCCACACAGGCACACACGCACGCACACCACGTGCAAGCATACAGACGCATGCACGCACACACGCCACATGCGAACACACAGACGCACACACACACACACACACACACACACACACGCACGCAGACGCATACACTGTCACACGCATGCGCGCACACACACGTGCACTACGAACGCACACACACTCACACGCATGCGCGCGCAAACACCCAAAACCACACCCAGATTCACACACACGCCCACCACGCGTGCACACACACGCACCCAAACACATATACTCACACGCGCACGGACACACGTACATACATCCCCCCACCCACACACATGCACACCAGGCCACGCTATGCAACGTTACCCCACATTGCGACACAGCACCACATTTCGTCTCTGCTCATTGATGTCAAATTCATGTACAGAACCGTGCCCCAGTCCAGCATATCTCGCAATACATGGAAGCGCCACACCACCACACTTCGTCATACGTACACACACCACACCATCATTATGGGACAAACGCGCACCGTGAGTCACAGGAACACACCATAATACAAACACGTATTTTGGGACACAACAGCACGAGATTACACTACACCTCACCACGCCACATACCCCCTCAGCACTACATCACACCATTCCACAAACACCACACAAAACTTAGTTATGCCATAACACATTACACCCCTTCTGTCTATCGTAGCCTATGTCCAGTGTATGCATTTAACACCATTGCATTGCATCACCGAACTTTACCGCGTCACATCATATTACATTACACAAGCATTCATGCGCAACAACACCTATACTTTACACCGCTTCGCTTCCCACCGAGTCAAATTCCATACACGCCACACATACGTCACACACACACGCACACACACACGCACACACACACACACACACACACACGCACGCACACACGCGCGCGCGCACCCACACACACCACACACATACACACACACACATACACACACACACACACACACACACACACACACACACACACACACACGCGCGCACGCACGCATGCACGCACGCACGGCATGCGCATACACTTTCCAGCCTCAAATACACATACTCATGCCCGTGGACAGATATTTTAGCAGCTTAACTGAAAGTTGGCTGTACAGGGAGGAAGCGTGCAGCTGGAGGGCTGCACTATCACGAGCTCCACAGGCACTGGACTGGCGGCGGAGGGCGGCTCCCACTCCCTCAGGGACTGCAGGCTGCTGCAGTGCGAGCGCCACGGAATGGCAGCGTTTGGCACCATAGAGGGCGGAGAGTGTCAGGTACTTGCAGGGGAGTAGGGAGGGAGGGAGGGGGAGATGGCTGTTCGGCTTGTAGTGTTTTGCGAGTGGATAGGGGTGTGTGTGTGTGTGTGTGACTGCGCGAATGCTGTGTATGTGTGTGTGGATGGAGGGAGGGGGCTACTGGGAGAGCAGGTTTATGTGCATTTCAAGTTGTATGTGTGTGCTTGTGTGTTTTTTACGTATCTTTGTGTTTTTGCGCGTCTTTGCTCGAGTGCGATTATTTTGTGGATGGGGAAGGGGGGGGGGGGAGGGGGGGGTGAAGTGTGTGTGTGTTGGGGGGGGGGGGGGGGGGGGGGGGGTGAATGTGTGTGTGTGTGCGTGTGTGTATGTGTGTGTATGTGTGATAGAAACAGATACATAGTGAGATTGTCTAAGCGTGTGTTTGCGCGTGAGAGAGAGAGTGAGAGAGAAAGATAGAGAGAGATACAGGGAGTGTGTGTGTGTGTGCGTGTGTGTATGTGTGTGTGTGTGTGTGTGTGTATGTGTTTGTGTGTGTGTGTTTGTGTGTGTGTGTGCGTGCGTGTGTGTGTGTGTGTGTGTGTGTGTGTGTGTGTGTGTGTTTTTCTTGTGAATTGGGAGGTATGTGAGTGTATGTGTGTGTTTCAGAGAGGTATTTATTTTAAGGGGAGAGATACTGACCATTGCCGTGGCGGTGCGCTCCCCAGGTGGACGTGTTTGGGTGCAGTCTTGAAGGGAACAAGCAGAACGGCGCGCTGATCCGCGACGGCAGCGAGGCGAGGCTGCGCGACAGCGAGCTGCGCAGTAATGGCGAGTACGGTGTGTCGGTGGCGTACGCCGCTGTTAGCATCGCCAACTGCCGGTTTGTGGGCAACAGGCGGGGGAGTGTGCGGCAGGGTGATGGCGCAGATGTCGAGAGCACAGAATAAAGCCATTGTTACACCTCCATTCTTTTTGGGGGAAGACAACAAATACACCCTCCCTCCCCCCTCTATCACACACACACGCGCGCGCGCGCGCCTTTTGCGGGGTGGGACTGTGTGAGAGGGAGGAAAACGGCATGGAAGCTCTCTGCTGTGACTACTGCGTCGCTGCGTTGTTTTTCATGTACTCATCAATCTCTTCCGGCGTCATCCCCTGTAAACAGTCGGCCCATTTCAGCCAGCCAGCCCTTCAAACCCAGAACAATGACCCCAGCAGCTCCTGCGACCCTGTCATATCACACACCCCTTTCCCCTATTTCCCTTTCGCACCTCGAAGGGGTCATCGATGTTGGCCCCTGTCTGCTTTCTGATGAACGCATCCAGCTCCTTCATGGAACATAGAGGGAAGGGAACACTCAAGCATGAGGACCCCATAGAGGGTGGCTCCCATCTGTGATGGATGTCAGGTTTGAGGGCAGAAAGGAAGGGGGTAAAGGAGGGGGGGGGGGGGGGGGGGGGTGTAGGCTCACCGTTGGCTCCATCCCTTCAAATGGGTCGTCGTCATCGAGGAAGTGTTTCTGGCCGATCAGCACCGCACGCGCTACCTCCTTCTTTCGAGCCTCCAGGTCTTCGTCGATGCCCGGGATCGGGGGTGCCCAGGGGTTATACATCCTGCATTGTCAGCGAGAGTAGACACTCATCTCCATGCCCTCTGACTGATGAAAGGATGCAAGGCAATGAAAGGGTGAGTGAGTGGGGTAATACACCACCTGGACACGCCAAGCGCGCCCACCGTCACCAGGAACACCACCCAATACGCCTTTTCCCACCACTTCAGCGCGCCACCCTCGAACTGGCGCTTCTCCCACGGCATATACATCATATTGGTCACTGCACGGCGAGGCAAAATACGAATTGAAAAAATAAAACAAAAAGGCGTATAAGGAAAAAGCCGGCCGAGCGAGACAGTCCTCGTCGCTTACAGCCGCTGGGTGTACCACGAGTCGCACCGGGTACGCGAAAGGGGGTGGGGGGGGAGGGGGAGGAGGTATTCTGCACCTTGCTGCGGCGTCATCCTCGGTGGTGGCTCAGGGTTGTTGCTCTCCGACGCGGCCGCCTTCTCGACGGCGTCCGCTGCGGACGGCCGTTTGGGCATCTTCCCCGGCGGCAGCTTGAACGGAAGCTGCGCCATCCCGCGCCGCTGTCCAGCGGTCGACATCCAGCCGGAAGAAGCTGGTATCCCCTGAGCCAGTGGAGCAAGGTGGTGGCGTGCTGCGGTGAGAAGGTGCTCGGCGGGTGTGACGAGGGCCGGCGACGACGACGCACCGGCGGCGACTTGATGGTGGGAGGCTCTCATCGCGCAGTCTTCCGTCGCAGTGCGCCCCACACCGCCCAGCTGCTCCAGGGATACGAAACCTCTGTGACACAGGCCATACCAGGCCCTCTGACTGCGCGACATGGCGCGTGCGGAAACTCGAAGTTGGGCGGTGCAGGTTCGGAGGTGAGGCCGTTGGTGTGCTTATTGTGCTCGAAGTCATAATACTATGCCCATATCCCGGGGGCGCCAAAAAAAGAAAATGATGGGCATTGTTGACTTTCGACGCCAAGGGCATCAGGAGTAGCCAGTACTCGTACATGTACGGCAGTGGGGCGGTTGGCTCTACATATAAAAGGATTCTCTTCTCTTCATCATCACACACTTTATGCGAAGAGTGTACAGAGAGCCCAGTCGCAATCGAGCACAGTGACACTAAGGATTTACCTTTCCTTGTAAACAAACTTAATGCAGTGACACTACCTATGATAAATGTTTCTTACAAGAAAAAGCAGTGGAGGCCAATGTCACTAGACATTTAATACAGTGACACTACCTTTTCTTGTAAGCACATTTAGTAAAGTGACACTCCCTCTACAGCAAACATTCGGGACCCCCCCCCCCCCCCCCCCCCCCCCCCCCCCCCCTTTTGGTTTACTAGAGAGATAGGTTTATATCCAACAATAGGTTTATCCAACAGGTTATCACAGTGTCATGTCTTGCCCTTTTGTTCCCCACCCCCCCCATTTTCCCTGTCCGTGCTCATCTCAGAATCACAATGTCATTCAGATCACGATGTTTTTGGCTTCGGACCCGCCCACTTCGGGTCGCCTGGGCGAGCTCCGTGACAAGTTCCATGAGCACTACGACCCAGTTTTCTGACATTTGTGGTTTTAGCTATCTATTATGGACCGACCTTACTTTCGGCCCTTCACACGTGCTCCGGTACCAGTGCTAGCACATTATTGTTGCTGTGTCACCATATTTCCCAAAGGACCCTGATGGCTCAAGCTTTTAGGGTGTTCCCTCTTCGTGGCCACCGAAACGCACGTCAGTGTGACCCATAGATAGTCCATATATGACATGAGAGAATTTGGAGGGTAGGATGTGGGTTTGTAATTGTGACCTTCGATGTAAATTTCGTGGCTTGGTTTGCTACCCCAACAGAGCAGACGGGACGAGATGCGATTTTCTTGCACGCACATTTATTGGTAAGCACATTTATTGGTAAGCACCAACATGCGCAGACGATCGGGATTTGCACATCCGGGGAGACATATTATCACCAGTCGCGACAATTGCAACTTTATTATGGAGATACGAAGTACAATTGTTGGGTTGCATGTTTGTTCATTGCACACGCAACCATTGTGTCACATTGCAATGAGAATTGAGCAAATCACGGGGCATGGAATGAAGCAAAATTAAAAATAATGCAGATGAATTATCATCAATGCATTTTTGACTCTGGAACCCTAACAAACCCTAGAAGTTAAGGCTCGGCATCGCGAGCACACGCCGGGTTTGAAGTCTAATCGCTCATCCTTCCAAAACTTGAAAGTTGGCGAGGCACAGCGCCGCCAGCCTCTTCACCTCCGCTTCCACGCTCCGGTCACGTGCGCCGCGCCTCTTTCCGGCGCTATTGTGCGCCCTTTTCACTCCGCTCAATGCGCCAACGTCTATATCCGCCGCGCACGTCGCACCCACCTCCCCACCGCTGGCCGCAATCTCTCCAATCCTGACGCGCCGATACGAAAGGATTGACAATAAAAAACCAAGATGTGGAAAGAAAATGATAGTAGTAGTAGAAATAATAATCGCAACGTTTGTAAATGAAAATGGAAATTATCTACGACCATTACTAGGATTGCCCTTGCCGATGTGTGAGGCCTCCTTGCATATGCCATCCAGTATACAAAATTTGGGCGGGGGGTCTCCTCGTCCACCTTGTCCGACGTTGTGGTGGGGCTTCACTCCCGCATGGGAGGGCGTGCGAAGCGGGGAGTGGGGTTTGTTGGGAGGCGCGGTGAAGTTGTTTGCAAGAAGTGGTGGATTTGATGCGGTAGATGCGGAGGAAGTGGCGGAGCCATTGGATAGCTGTAATCATCAAAATCAACAAAAAAATGACAATCATCGTAGTTGGATGGGTGCACGGTTCGAGCCATGCTTTTCGGTCGCATTTCAGCCAAGCACGCGATTTGTTTGGGTTGACACGAATTAGTGCTCTTTTCCGTGTCAAGGTAGTATTGAGTGCGGTTTGGGGTCCTTTCGAATAAGGAGGGGCGACACACATGAGCCTAATGTGCCAGTTTGGTGGGAAACGGAGGGGGGCATGAATGATCACGAGCGATTCATTGACACTTCTACAATATTTGGAAATAATAACGCAGCTATAAGTCTGCAAGACAGCCAGAATAACGATGATCCACATAAACAAAGGGAAAGCGAAGAAACGAGTGGAGGGGTCACTCTACTTACTATTTACAAAATATCAAGACAGGGAATGGGAGAGTGCATGCTTGCACCACTTCCACATGCTTGCAAGCACAAAGTGAATGGGATAGTCGTGAAATGTGTTTAATTGGCGAGGTCGTCTCACCTTTGCAGCAGACCGTGCGAGCTGGCGAGCGCGGCCCGGTTAAGGCGCGCAGCCTGCTCGGTCACGGGTGGGCAGTGCGTGAGGTAGGATATGTCGCGCAGCGCTGCCATTTGCGCCCGCGGCTCGTCGGACCGCAGCAGCGCCGCGAGAGGGGCAGCCCCGCCGCACTCCGCCACGTCACCCGTGTAACCGACGTACACAGGGACGGCTGCCTCGTCGCCTCCCTCGTCGCCGCCCTGCGCCCTGCAGCACGGCGTGGGCAGAACAAAAAATAGAGAGGAGTGACTCGACGGTAAATATATAACGTAATGCCGCGCCAAAAAACATTCACGTGGCTCAGTATTCAACATTTTAGGGCTAAATAAATTATTGAAGAGCCCTAAATAAGCTTTGGGGTATTCGTTAAGCCCTAAATGTTTCGCCCCAAAGCGTTGCGCAGTTTTATGATGCCAATGATGAGAACAGGAGCTGATACAACGGAGAGACAGGGGATGAAGGTTCATAATATGGAGGCGGGGTTCAACTTTGCTCGGCTCGCCAATCATTGGGGCATATTGATGCCAACCAAGAAAGCAAAGGGCAGCGACTTTTGCTGTGTCGATTCAAACATCATAAAAAGGATTAACGAAATCCAAAGCACGGCAAAAGGAAAGCCCTACATTGTGCACAAACCTAGCAGATTAAACTAAGGAAACTCCCAGGCCACGACGAGAATGCAACACGTGGAGGCGACAAGCGGCGCCTCACGCGCCGCTCGAGGAAGCACGGGGACGCTTGCGGCCCATAAAAAGGATTAACAGTACCGAAAAATCACGAATAATGAAAAATGAATAACAATCACAGCTGCTGCAGTACGCTGAAAATGATTACATGAATAGTTAATAGTGCTTACGGTAATTATTGATGATAATCAAGTCGCGATAACACTGGTCATCAGACAACAGTTCGCTTTTGGAATTACTTTTTTTTAAATCGCACGACAGACAAATACTCCGACAAACTGCGCCCAAATGAGTTTCCAGTGCTTAATTGATTATTTTCATGGCGGGTGTCGGACGATGTGAATTATTAATAAACCGTACAACACGGCAAGGTACGGGATACACTCACGCGGCCGAGTGCGCTCGTTGCTGCTGCTCAAGAAAGGCGTCGATCTTTCGTGACAGCGGAGAGGGGCCGGCGGGAGCTGTGTTGGGTGGGCACGACGCCTCCACCAGTCGCAGCGCCGCCTCTAGGTCAGCCGTCCAGTTGCCACCACCGCAGCCCGCTGCTGGTACGTCCGTCGCGTTCACTGCCGAGAAACCCGCGCCCGGCAGTAAATCAGTGAAAACAGTTTATGAGCGTTTCCAACCCGTCTACTATTATCAATACTCGCCGCGCAATGAGGAGCAACGCCGCAAACTGGGCCCACACGGCAACGCAGCCTCTCGACTAGTTTGACAACCGAAGGAGTCCCCACGTTCTGGATCCCCGACGAAAACGCCAACGACCAAAGGAAGCGAGGCAAAAGCAGCGACTCGCACACGGGCAGCAGGTGCCGTACTTTGTGGCGCTTTCGGATACTTTCACTCGCCCCTTATTGATTTCAACTATGGTGTTATATACAACACGAGTAGCCCGTAGTTGTGCCTGTCGTTCTTTAGTTTTTTGTAATCATGCGCACACACACACACTCATTGTCTCTCACTTCGTATTTTCATTATCATGAAAATAACCCACAGACCCACTTGTAGTTGTTAAACACACACACACACACACACGGACAAACAGACACAGACACAGACACAGACACGCACACACACACACACACACACACACACACACACACACACGCACTCAGACCGAAGTAGCAAATTAATGCAGTAGGAAATACCCTCCGTTTTGACATGTATTCAGAGCGCTGACATTTGAAAACTTGGTCTATGACAAGAAAAATCGAATCGTGTATGTCAAGAAACCGAAACAGAAAAATGTAAAAAAACTCATCGCAGCTTCCCTCTCAATATCAGTACATCAATGTTAATGTGCCGTCGCACCCGAACAAGTCGAGAGTAAAGCGACTCAGCGTCAGCGTCAGAGCCCCACACCGCCGGACGGAGTCCATTGTCGTCGCCGCAACCAGGAAGAAAAGGTTGATGGATTACAAGAAGAACAACGTGAGAAAGGAGTAAATAATAAACAAATAATGAAGGTGTCGGACTTTTGTCAAAACATATTAAGCCTGATTATAAAAATGGACGGTCCGGCCGAGATAAGTTGGGGAGACGACGTTTGGGGGTTTTCAGGTTGGCGTTGGGGGGTGCGTGGCAGCGCGTCACCTGATGAGGGCTGCGGCGTCTCCAGGGCCCGAAGGATACAGGCGCCGATAGCGGCGACAATCGGCGGCGACACGGCGTTGCCGAGGCTGTGGTAAATGCGCCCCGGATTGGGCCCGTCCAAGATAAAGGTCTCCGGGAACCCCTGCAGACGGGCTGCGGCGGGCCAAATGCAGAAGGGACATCAGGGGGGCGTCAAGGCAACGGCCGAACGGGAGCACCGTGCTTGCGTGCGACGCCTACGGCGAAAAACCCAAACTTCGCCTTAAACCCTAATTACGTATATTAGGGTTTGAGCTCTGGCACTCTCAAGAGCCGTTACACCATTTGACTCTCAGAAAAAATACAAAACCCTGGATACGGCTTCTGAGCGGCCCTCATTGTAGCTGTTGTTGCTAGCCTTGGAAGAAACAGTAAACCCAGTCGGGAAAAAGTAAAAACAACGTAAACGCTTAAACGCACACTGAGTACCTTTTTGGGGGTAAAACCCTAAAAACGACGTTCGGTAGATTCGGCAGTGGAGTGAAAAAAATCAATGAAAATGTAATGTAATCACTTTTAGGATCAACAAGTGTCCAACAGAGCATATTATATTACTGATTAAAAATAATCGCGCAAATTAGCCCAAAATGTCACAATTCCCCAAAAATGCAAAAATATGGTATCAAATTTTAGTCCATTGTCTTAATGTCACAGCATTTATATTGAAAGAAATACACTCTCCAAACAGGAAATGCACAGTTTCAACACAATGTATTAACTGCTTGTTATGTTTTCTGCATCGATGATTCGGTAGTACAAATTTCAGAATGCTAAAGGTTTTCGCTACAGGTAACTGGCGGTCATGAAGGCATGAAACACTGCGAAAAAATGGCCCGCGAATGGATTATAGAGAAGGTGTGTGTGTGTGTGTGTGTGTGTGTGTGTGTGTGTGTGTGTGTGTGTGTGTGTGTGTGTGTGTGTGTGTGTGTGTGTGTAGGGGTGAGTGAGAAAGTGTGTTTGTTTGTGTATGTATGTATGTATGTTCGTATGTGCGTGTGTGCATGTGTGTGTGTGTGTGTGTGTGTGTGTGTGTGTGTGTGTGTGTGTGTGTGTGTGCGTGCAGATTCAGGAATCAGAAATGATTGATTGCCCAGGATTGACGCTCGTAAAAAGGGAATCAGCATGCACCTTACGTATGAAACGTACAAGCAGCACAATCATGGGAGGGGAGTAACATATAACACAATCGGCAGCGCAACAAATAGAAACAGCGCAAAATAAATCATAGGCTTGCGGGAATGGCGTCATAGGATTGACACTATTTGGATGATAATGCAGCTTAGAGCTAAATCCAGATTGCATGACTTCCGCATTCACAGTATGAAAGAAATGCCGTGTTGGTTAGGGAGTGTGAATCGGGCGAGTGAAGCCTTTAACTAAAGGGAGAGTAATGAGGAAGCAAGCAACGCACCACTTTCCCGAGGGGTGTAGAACCGCGGCAGGGACGGAATACGGTGGGAGTGGGAATGGGCAGCGCCGTGGACGACCTCCGTCGCGTCCCCTCCCTCGGCGAACACAAACTCCGAGTGCATCTGCCAACCGGTGCGGTAGCTGCAGCAAGCAAGTGACAAAAGAGAAAGGGAGGAAGGGGGGGTTGGTGCGGGTAGGTGTGCCGCAATAAATGTCCAACATTAGAGTCATAAGTATACAAAAAGGGAACAGATAATTCTTTAAAGCAACAAAAATGTGAAATAAAATAAAACAAATGTCAAACGTAGCCGCCCAAAGAAGAAGCAAGTATGTCGATGCAGACGATCACAGTGGACACCCGCTACGCATGTGATGTATGGGCTGCCGGACAAAGGGTGAGGGTGGTATGGGGGAGGGTGGGCGCACCTGGACATGAGGGTGCGGGCGGGTCCGTGGCGCATCGCCGCGCGCCTGCCTGGGTCCTCCTGTCACCCGGTCACATGAGAACAGTGCAAGTGTGGTCAGCCATTAATCCGCTGCAGCTGGGACACCAATACACTCGATAACAGAATGAGTAAAATTGATAGTCGCCTTTTTCCTTCTGCTGAGCATTTTCGTCATCTCATTGGGCGTGCATGTGTGTCTATGTGTGGCTTATCGTACGTGTTTGAGTGCGCAAACTATTGTTCGTTCACATGTGCGTGTATTTGATTTTGTGTGTGTGTGTGTGTGTGTGTGTGTGTGAATGCGTATATGCGTCTGAATGTGTGCGTGTGAATGTGGTGGCCATATGAACGATTGCTAATATCTATGTCTATGTGATAACGTGTTGTGTGTATGACTTTATGTGCGTTCGTGTGCTCTGTGCATGTATGTATGTATGTATGTATGTGTGTGTGTGTGCGTGTGCTTTTTGTGTGCATATGTATGTATGCATGTGTGTGTGTCGAAGGTTTTGCGTATGTCTTGTGTGTGTGCGAGATAATATTTGTTGATTGTGAGTGTGTGTGTGTGTGTGTGTGCGTGTGTGTGAATGTGCGTGTGTGTGTGTGTGTGTGTGTGTGTGTGTGTGTGTGTGTGTGTGTATGTTGGCGGGTGCTAAATTTGTGATTGTTTGCTTGCGGGTACATGCACGGGCGTTGCGGTTGAAAGTATGACAGAGTGAACGTGAGAGCAGTGTGTGCTACAAGAGAAGCGATGAATGGCGGCGAGTCATCTGAGAGAGTGAGGGTGTGCGCTTGCGTGTTATAAGAAAAGGAGAGATACATTATACTCCATCCTGTGGCAGAACTGGATCACCCATGTTGTGGCTGGCAGAGCTCCCCCTACCTGAAAGGCAGAGCTGGCGGTAATTTTCTTACACTGACTCTCCGTCAGTCGGTGCGCCTCCACATCCGGGCAGTCCTCCTCCAGAATGTCACCCACCGTGCGGCCCAACAGCGGCAGCGCTGGCCACCTGAGGCCAACACCACGTCACCCCAGTCATTTCCCTTCCCCAACCTCGCGGCTCGCTATACATGCGGGTAACCAGGCCTGAATAATTTGATTAAGTAGAATAAATGAAACTCAATTACATGGTACATAAAAAGTGTCAGTTTAAATATCTTTCTCAATTTCTCACGGCGCACTGTCTTCTTTGACTGCAAACACCGGTGCGTGCTTTCTGATCAAGCTAGGATGGAACACTGCTGCAAGAGGTGAATGGCGTAACAATTCTGAGTTGTGCGCTTATAAATATATGCCAATGTCATGAAAAGTGACAAGAGGGGGGGGGGGGGGGGGGGGGGGGGGTGAGCACCTGAATGTTGTGAACTGGTGGTGCAGGTCGGAGCGAAAGCCCACAAAGTAGACCCGCTGTCGGTGCTGCGGCAGCAGAGTGCTCGAATTGACCACACGCCGCGTTACGCGGTATCTGTTGGTTGGGAGCAACGCAGGAATGAGAGAAATGTAGATCATCAGCGCAATGTCTGAAACTCAAAATCATATGACGGAGACAGCTGTCGCATTCCTGCCTGCACTAGTTCACAGCCCCACGCAAAGCCCACCCCCGGGGTTCGATGCCAATACAAATACCTAATTCATTCATATGCTTTCTCATAACTTTCTACAAACTTGTCAAAGTCGTATTTCTCGCTCAGCTGTTGCAGAGCTAAAGGATGTCAGCAAAGGATTCCAAACAATTTGCATGAACAGGACGTATCAGAGTGTTATAACAGGGTGCGTATGGTATGGTAGGTCATGCGCTAGGGTAATATATGGTGCGCTTCACCCTGCGCTCTCCAGCTCCCGCACGACCTCCGCCGCCGTGCCCCCGCCGTCGTGCAGCAGCAGGTTGGCCACGTTCTCCAGCAGGAAGGCGCGGGGACGGGCGGCGCGCAGGAGGCGGGGTATCTCGTAGAACAGCTGGCCGCGCGGGTCGGTCAGCCCCGCCTGCAGCCCCGCCTTTGAGAAGGACTGGCAACAGAAACCGGCGGTGAGGAGGTCGTGGCATGGTACCTCAGCCCCGTCCACCTCCGTGATGTCCCCCACCAGTAGCCCTGCCACCAGAACCAATCCACCCGCAACACGCCGTCACTCGAATGCTCAGCCCGCTGTATTGCTCCACATTGAACTCCTCAGTCAGCATCTCAGCAACCGTACGCCCAACTGCAAACCTCTTTTTTCGAACTCTTTCAAACTCTCTTTCGAAGAGGGGGAGGAGGGTGTAACACACGCAAATACATACACACACAGAAACAGAGACATATGCACATACCCAAACTCACACATGTCCACATACTCTCACACACGCACACACATAGACACACGCCAGCACAAACACAAATATACGCACACATGCACGTACTCATTCTCACACACACACACACACACACACACACACACACACACACACACACACATGCACATACGCGCCCGCATACACACACACACACACACTCATG
The DNA here is from genome assembly GCA_026401115.1 of Tetraselmis chui. Taxonomy (NCBI): domain Eukaryota; kingdom Viridiplantae; phylum Chlorophyta; class Chlorodendrophyceae; order Chlorodendrales; family Chlorodendraceae; genus Tetraselmis; species Tetraselmis chui. Next base: position 461,353 of record JAPMLY010000017.1, read on the forward strand.
CATGCAAATATACGCACAAACACATATACACACACACAAACACGCACGCGCACACGCAAACATAGACACAATCCCACAGAAAAACAGACACACACACACTCTGACACGCACACACACGCACACACACGCACACCCCCCCCCCCAACACACACACATACACACGCGCACGCACGCACACGCACGCACGCACACACACACACACACACACACACACATGAATACAAACACATATACACACTCTGACACATGCACACACAATCACGCACGCACCCACACACACAGACACACACTGACACACACACAAAATCTCGCACAGACACACAGACATACAAGCACATACAAAAACACACATGAACTGACACACACACACATGCATACAAATACATATACACACTCTGACACATGCACACACAATCACGCACGCACACACACGCACACACACACACACACTGACACACACAAAATCCCGCACAGACACACAGACATACACGCACATACAAAAACACACATGAACTCACACACATAAACACACACACACACTGACACACACTGACACACACAAACGAACAGACACGCACAGACAGAGAAACACACTGACACACACACACACACACACACACACACACTGACAAGCACATACATACACCCATGCGCACTGACACACACACGCCCATACACACATTCATGCAGATATTCACACATACTCACAGACAACCCCCCTCCACCCACAAACACAAACTGATCCCTACACAATATTAGACTTGTCCATTTTTTTACTGCTGTGTTCACAGGGGCTGAAGCAGGGGCTGACGCAAGACTGCGTATGTCAGCCGCATCACCATCTTTCCCCTCGCCTTTCGGTCGCTAAGTGCCTGGCGTGCTACGCTTCTCTGCTCGCCACTGTTATAACAGGGGGCTCGGAAGAAGGGGGGGACTACCACGGCATGCCGCGCCCACCCACCTGCGTCGAAGTTGTTGCAGTAAACAACCTGCGCCTCGGGGTCGATCTCGGATGCAAACACGGAGCGACCGCCCAGAGCACCCAGCCCCACGCGAAAGCCACCGATTCCCGCAAAGACCTCGATAAATGTGAAACGTGGCGCCTGTGCGCCTGTGTGGTGCAGCATCAGCGTCTCAGCACGTTCACAAGACCGACAGAGACTAACAGTAGCCACAAACATACGCTAAGCGAGGAAAGATTGAGAGATCGTCAGCACATTATCCAATGAGCGTAAGCCCAGTAGCGTCAGATACTCTGAATATTGCAGTAAGTTAGTGAGAGAGAGCGGGTGAGTGAGTGAGTGAGTGAGTGGGTGGGTAAGTGAGTGGGTGGGTGAGTGAGTGAGTACGTGAGTGGGTGGGTGAGTGAGTGGCTGGGTGAGTGAGCAAGTGAGTGAGTGCTGCAGGATCGCAAGTGACTGACGTTTGCAATTCTTCATGCGTGTGCTTGTTGCTCCCTTCACCCTTACCTTGACCATCTTTGTCATCGGGCCAATCAGGCAGCCGTTCATTGCGCTTCATTCCAGCGCGAAGCCCATCCATGAACACAGCCCTTCCCTCACGCAGCAGCTCACGCAGCTGTCGCTCCTTTTCACTCAGTTCTTTCTCCTCGTCGTCGGCATCGTGCTGCTGTGTCAATTGTTGTATCGCAGCAGTGCCGTTGTGATTGAGGTGCAACGCCAACAGACCGCCGCCTCCCTCTGACCCCCGTAGCGTCGCCACAGCCTGCTGCACCACCTCCTCGGTGGGTACAGTAATGTTGTTGGCACCCTTCTTCTGCCAGCCCAGGGCACGCAGGCAGGCGCGTGCCTCCTGCGCCCACCTCGCCTCCACCACCACCGCACCCACCGCCAACTCCTTCGCCTTCCACTCTCCCTCACTGCCACCACCACCCCGTTCCGCAACCACGCCAGTCACCATGCTCGCCATGCGTCTCCCCTCACCAGAGTAGGATGCAACTGTTGCATATTCCGGTGTGGGAAAGGGGATGAGTTGGCTATTCTGAATATTCAGAGTTTACTTAGGTTTGCCGTTTTGTAATAATGCGAGTCTTTGCCAAAAGTGTCCCACTTTGACGCCCCGATAGTCGCTCGCGAACACAAAGAAATACTATCCAGAACGGATTCACAGTTCCACAAGAGAGAAGTGAGGCAGGGGTGTGGAGGTACTGCCAAGCTTTGGGGAATGGAGGGCAGGATGGTGCTAATTTCGTCGGGAGGTATATCACCTACTGGCGCGGTATGGGAGTGGCGATGTCGACGATGGAATATTTCAGAAGAAGAAACGGAGCCTACACTCGACAAGCCGGTTGCGCGACCTCGGGGACGCTGCCAGGTGACGTAGCGAGAAGGTATAGCAGTGTAGCTTCGGGTAGCAGTGTGGCTGGCCATTGGCTAGCCCCGAGTGCGCCGGCCTGACGACCAGACGCGGCGAATGTGACTTTGTGCTGGCCTCTGTCGCTGTGACAACATATTTTGTAATCGAGATATCTTTATCGACTACCTGTACCGGGTGGAGTATCAAGAGCGATGATATACATAGAACATTGCTATATTTTACTTACAGTTTTTGCTGCCGTTGACGATGGTCGTCGACTCGGTATCAAACAAAAAATGCGAGAATAATCCAGCTTCGCGACGTGGCGTATCGTCGTGAGAATGAATTTTTGTTACACGTCACGCAACACACTAGTCACAGTCAGTGGTGTGGTCGCAGTTTGTTTTACTGTAACGCATAGCATGGCCCTTACCGGACTTGGGTGCGTCATCCTCTCGCAATTGGTTGGCCAATTGTTACGTCCGATTGAAGGAGCTTGTCCGTCTTTCTGATCACATTCATTTTCGCTACCATGCATCTAGTCCGGGGGGGGGGGGGGGGGGGGGGGAGGGGGGGTTCACACAACAATAAGTTGTATTTCAATTTCAATGTTTCTTTCATCGACGTCTTCTTGGCAATGTGCGCCGGGGATTCATGTCTTTCAATGGTGCTTCGTGGCACCATGGGTACCTATCTTCGGTTGGCTTTATTTGCATGAGGATTGCCGTTTTGAAGGTGTTGCATGCTTTTCTTTCCCACGTGCATTGGCATGTTATTTCATATCCTAATTCCTCTATTGATGTAATTCCAGTAATTTCCTTTACAGAAAGATAATGTCTTACATAGTTTGCCCATTAATTAATGTTCAAATATTTTTGGTCATATTGGTAATATAGAGGTTTGAATTACATGGCCAGAATTACGAAGTAACATGCGTTACCTCCGACGTTACAAGCGTTACCTCCGACGCTACATCTCCCCTAACGGTTCATCAAGCGCCCACGCGCGCACGGACAGTAAAATGTCCGCACACTATACAACGCACCAACATCGATTGTGTGTCCACCTTCTGCCTTTTGCCAGAGCTATCGCTCACGCAAACGGCATCGTGGCTCTTGCTATCCACGCAAGGTGTTGCTCACTTGAGTCTCCTGCACGACGCACGAAAACACACTCCCTTAGTTCAAATGGCAGACCGCCTGGTATTGCCTACCGACCTCTACCCCGTTGCGCCCGGTGACGCGCCGGAATAGCAGCCAAACCAGTTGCAATTGCTGACAAAGATTGTAAAGCAGTTAGCAGCCTAGGTCGAAACTCTATCCATCGCAGCCGCGCCAACAAAGCACACTACTTCAGCCATCCCCACAGCCGATTCCGACAGAGCTGCGGGTGGACGACTCGAACTCGACGCTTTACCAGCTGATAGTACAAACACCGGCTTTTGGTGAAAAACCGGCGCATACGGTACATGTTGTAAACAATTTCAATTTCAATTTCAATACAAACACCCCTCTAGAGTACATCGACCCTAGAGAGTGGTCATACTTCGCGTCCCGTACGTTCGCGGAATGCCTACCCCCCTCCGGCACAACAGTCCCGTGCATGTGGAACCCTCGACACGACGAGGCCGATAATTAATTTACGGACAACGCGAGAATTTCCTCCCGCGACGAGTATCGACACAAGCTCTGCTACGGTGTATTTACGGCCGCCGCTAACTCGGCACTCGAAACTGCTATGGAAACGATTCGCGCGGTCACCTCTACCCCCGACGAAACAACCTACGCCTACTCACTCGTCGACGCGGCGCTACGTACGCATCAAGCAATGGCCTCAGCGGGGGAAGCGCGACTCACCTATATCAGGCGCCTCAAGGCGAAGAAGATCCTCACCGGCGAAGAACGCGTCGCGGAGCGTCTCGTCTACACACGTTGCTTCGACACCGTCGCCTCCGACCGTGGAGTCAACGTCGTCGACGGACTACTGTCAGCCATGGAGGACAAGCGACTCGAAGTCTGCATCACAGCAACTGTAAAAGCGCAAGCAACTGCACAGTTCAAGGCCGACAAGCCTAGACCAGACAGACCGGACAAGCCGAACGACAAGCAGGGCAAGCCAGACAAACACAAGGCCAAGTCTAAGGAAAGCACGGGCGGCCGCCCCCTCCCCTCTACCGACAAGGCACACAAGAAGACCGAGGCCGACAAGGAGGAATGACGGGGTGACCCGCCGCGCCGATTCCTGCACACCAGATTCAAACTACATGCGTCATCGCGTGCGGCGAAACTAGCAAGCCTGGAAAGATATTAGCGCGAGCGGTCAAGTCTTGAGGTGTATCCGGGAGGGCGTTACTATTCCCTTCCTAAACAACCGATCCCCACCTCCGTTCAACCAAGGCATCTCACTACTAGACGCTACCCCCGAGCAACTCACCTTCGTCGAGGCCGAACTCGCGCGCTTCGTGGAGACGGGAGCCTGGGAACGCACCACCTGCGGCAAATACGTATCCAGACTTTTCTTAGTAGCCCGGCAACAATCAGTGTCGATTTATCGTCGACCTACTACACATGAACAACTTCTGCGTCAGAAAGCGACTACGGATGGAGTCTCTGCTAGGCGTTCGCCATCTCACGCGGAAGGGCGACAACATGTTCTCCTTCGACCTCAAGGACGGGTTCTACGCGCCGGGCATCGTGCCAGAGCAGCGCGACTTCCTAACAGTAAACGTGCGCGGCCAACTATACCGACTAGCTTGCCTACCGATGGGTGGGTCGCTCAGCCCTTACCACTTCTGCGCGTTTACGGACACATTCGTACGACACCTCCGACAACCCGACCCCGGTGGGTTTACGACACACCAAGGGAGGCCTACACAGCCCGACATCGACAGACCGAGCAAGCGCTTCCTACGACACACGCGATGGCGCGGAGCAAAAAATCTTACCTTACGTGGACGACTTCCTCCTCTTCGCCGCCACTCGTGCGCTCGCTGTGGCGCTCCGTCAGCGCTTCGACCGCCTCCTCACCAGTCTCAGCCTTCTCCGCCACCCCTGCAAAGGTTTATGGGAGCCGACGCAATACGGGCACCACCTAGGCATCGACATCGACACAACTACATGTTACTTCTTCGCCCCAGCGGAAAAGCTTCAGAAGTTCGCCAAACAAGCTCGATACTTACTGCAACGTGCAACAAGAAACATCATATGGCTCGCTGTCAAGGAGCTCCAATCATTCGCTGGTTAGACGCAATACCTTTTTTTTGCTATCCCGGCGGCAAGATTCTTCTTGCGCGAACTCCAATCCGTACTTGGCGAAAAGTGCGGAGGCCGCGTCCGCCTCACCCCGCAGCTCCGTCGCGATCTACAGTGGTGGACACAAGTACCCAGCCACGCAAATGGCAAGAACATACACCGCCCGGTCGAGTCAGCGTACATACACTGCGACAGTTCGGGGTATGGTTGGGGGGGAGTACTGAACGGCAGACTAAAAGCGCGTGGCTTCTAGGGACCAGAGGACGAAAAACAGCACATTACCTGGAAGGAACTGAAGGCCGTCCGTCTGGCCGTCCTCAGCTTCTTGCCACATCTAGCTGGCAGCAACGTCCTCCTCCACGAAGACAACCAGGCAGTCTGCCACGTCCTGGCCGGCCTTACGTCCCGCTCCCCAGAGATGATGCCCGAATTACGCCGCATGTGGTACCTGTTGGACACCAACAACATTCACATCAGGTACATCCGCTCTCCGGCAAACACGTGGGCAGACAAGCTCAGCCGCCACCTCGACAGCGACGACTGGCAACTCGACCCATGTGTGTTCCACGAAATGGACACACAATTCGGCCCTCACACGATCGACCGGTTTGCGTCGGCTCTCAACACGTTGTTGCCCCGATACAACGCAAACTGGCTCGACCCATCGTGCGAAGCAGTGGACTCCCTTCACCTCGCCGATACGTCTTGGCGAGAAGAAAACAACTCGTGCAACTCGCCATGGCCCCTGCTACCCGACCTCGCCCAGAAACTACAGCATAGCGGCGCAGCAGCCACGGTGGTCGCCCCCCGTTGGCAAGAAAAAGCGTGGCATCATGCCCTTACCGAATTGGCGTGCCACGAGACGGTCCTACCGGCCCGCGCTCACTTGTTCTGTCCCGGGCGGCGGCACGGACACGGTACAATCGGCAAGCCTCACTGGCCCGTCACTGTCTTCCGGATTCCCTCCCGGCCTAGTTGTACCTCCGCCGGGGCGCTGTTCGTGCTACTCTGACCATGTTCAACACACGACACATCAAACCACCAGTCCAGGCGTACCCCACCCGACCAGCAAAAGTCCGCTACAAGGTAGAGGTGGCAGGCTGCAACAACCCCTGGGCCGCCTCGATGCGCCCGTATATGCAACGCCTACTGAGCACTGACAACCTTGGAGCTAAAACGCTCGACTTACTGACCGCCGCTTGGGCGAAAAGCACGTCCGACACGTACAACAGCGCGATCAAACCGTACTTCGAGTTCTGCGAGGAGCAAGGCCTACCACCGCTAGCCGCAACAACCGCTACCATGGCCCGCTACATCGCATGGATCGGGGAACGTGGCACCATAAAGGCAACTAGTCTACAACCTTACATCTCATCTGTGAACGGTTTCTTCAAGGACCACGACGCTGAACCAGTCGCACAAGGCGATTTGGTCGCCAAGGTCCGGCGGGGTCTCGCAGCGTCCCAAGCTTCCCTCCATCCCAGCCGCACACGCATGTACCCGCCAGCCCGGATTCTTGTATCATCTCTACGCCTGGCCAAGGACCTCCGCACACAGCTGACAGACACTTGGACTTTGGCTCAAACGGACCTCATTCTACTGTTCAGAGCGTGTCTGGCGACAGTGCTCTTGTCCACATTTTTTGTCGCGGGGGAGCGGGAGTTGAGTGCCGGTCTAAAGACCTGTTGTGTACTCCAACCGGTGGAATCCTCCTCTACCACGGAGCGAGAAAAGGTCAACGGGGTACTTCCACGAAGCGAAAACTCCTATGCAAACTACCGGACTCGACTTACCCTGACATCAACGGGTACTTCGTGCAGTACACGAACAACCTCCGGACGGTTTCGCGTGGACTTCGCACTCCTTACGAAAGGGTGCAACTATTGCAGCGTACAGTATCGGTACACCGATGCAGAAGATCAAGTTCTTCGGCGGTTGGGCGCGAGAATCGGAAGTAGTCCTCGACTACATTGACTCAACAGTACTCCCGTGCCCGGGAGCTTGGCAACTATTTGGTTGGATGACCCCTGGCGGTGCCCCACCCAACGTTACGCGCTAGTCGGCGACATATGGCATAAGTGAGCCCCAACACATGTTAAATGGTCATATTGGTATTATAGAGGTTTGAATTACATGGCAAGAATTACGAAGTAACATGCGTTACCTCCGACGTTACAAGCGTTACCTCCGACGCTACATCTCCCCTAACGGTTCAAGCGCCCACGCGCGCACGGACAGTAAAATGTCCGCACACTATTTAACGCACCAGCTGCGATTGTGTGTCCACCTTCTGCCTTTTGCGAGAGCTATCACTCACGCAAACCCACCCACCCGATTCCCTCTCACATTGCGTGTAGGGTGGCCCAAGGGCCACCAATTCCAAATTCTGTACGTGATCCACATCTTTGGCCTAAGTGAGCCCCAACACAGCCGAAACAAAACATTATTAACAATTACGGAGCCCGCCGTCGCCGGCCCAGCGGCGGCGGCCCCGGAGGGGGGCGCGCTCGCAGGCCCGTTGGCACTACTCACCCTCACCTTTTGTGTGGTGGGAAACTCAAACATCGATGCGTTCGTGTGATCATGATGCAACTTCGGCATAAGCTTCATCAATGCGTCCATGAATTAATGCCCTATATGTAATCAATGCATCCATGAATCAGTGACGTCCATGAATCAGTGTCCTATTTAATCAATGCATCCATGAATTATTAGTGCCCTATTCAATCAATGCATCCACGAATTAGTGGTGTCTTTAATCGATGCACAACGAATTACCTTTACATTTCCGGAACATCGGCCGCATCAATCAATGCATCTCATTATTTGAAATTCTTAAATTAGATTACTTTGAAGCCTTAAGTAATAATACAGTTTTGCTACTTAACTATATCCACGGTTATCATCCGGTAATTATCCGGCTCGTTATTTCATTAAAATTGCATATGTGCGGAGACCGATGTTGATGCGTCAATGCATTCGTCCCGCATTACCCGCATCAATGGATCCACGACTAAGTGCCCTACTTAATCGATGCGTCCATGAATTAGTGCCATATTTAATGAATGCGTCCACTAATTAGTTTCCAATTCAGTCGGTGCATCCACGACTAAGTTGCCCATTTCATACATGCATCCACGAATTAGTGTCGTTGTTACTCGATGCGTCCATGAAGTTGGAGAATAACATAACGGATTATGCATCGAAGTTTGATGCGTTCCCATTGATGCTTGCTTTTTAATATATATTTAATAATAATATTTAATAAATGCGTCCACGAATGAGTTTCCAATTCAGTCGGTGCATCCACGACTAAGTTGCTCATTTAATCCATGCATCCACGAATTGGTGCCGTTGTTACTCGATGCGTCCATGAAGTTGGAGAATAATATAACGGATTATGCATCGAAATTTGATGCGTTCCCATTGATGCTTGCTTTTTAATTTTTGAGGGTGATGCGGAGGCTCAGATGGGCTCTCGTAGCCTTACATGTAGCCATGCCATGCATGGCACGGTAGGGGGCTAGGCGGGGTGATCCGACAGCTGCGATCCGCGGGTTAACAGCTGGCATGAAAGCCATGTACGAAGGGCATTTCAAAACTAGCTCGCTTTTTCTGGCTCGCAAGTCCACTTCTTGTTGCGTTTCGCCATTTCATGGGACATGTTAGTTGGTTCTTGGAACCCATGCATCTCCGCTGTTCGTCATGGCAGCCTTGCTTCCTACCGTCATGTTGCTCTGCAGAGTAACTGTGCTGATGCTTGTTTCCCTGCTCTGCGAGCCTAGGCCAGTTCCTGCCGCGTTTTCTTCTCTCCTTCTTCTTTTGGTCGAATTTGATCGCTGTTGTAAGCAACTCTGCGTATATTGGATACCATATGCTGCATAGTCGCTGCCGCGGAGAATCTGGCTATAAATAAAGAGAGTACGGTAGTACAGGTACCTGTACCTTTAGGTGTAGACAGTCGACGTCCTCGCATTTGGGGTCGCGCCACCGGGCGTTGAAACGTGGGAGTTGAGCGTTTTCCATTGACGCGAAGCGGTCGATGGAGTGTGGTCCCCACGTTGAATGAAGGTAGTCGAATATTCGAGGGTTGAGCTGCCAGTCGTCGCGGTCGAGCTCCCGGCTTAAGCTGTCGGCCCAGATGTTCGCCGCTGATCGGATGTAGCGGGGCCGGATGCGGATGTCGTTGACGTCGAGTAAGTGCCAGAGCCTGCGCAATTCGGTCATCATGACCGGTGAGCGCGTAGTCAACTTGGAGAGCGTAACCACGACGGCTGTGTTGTCCTCGTGTAGTAGAACGTGTCGGCCTCGGAGTTGTAGCAAAAAGGACTCGATCGCGAGACGAACGGCGCGGAGTTCCTTCCAGGTGATGTGTTGCTGGCGGTCGTCGTCGTACCAAAACCCGCGGGCTTGGTAGGCAGGGTTGTCGTTCAGGACGGCGCCCCACCCGTAACCACTTGAGTCGGCGTGTAGGTACGCGGTCTCGATCGGTTTGTAGATGGAGCGGCCGTTGTGTTGGTTGGGCACAGTGCGCCACCACTCGAGGTCGCGGCGTAGTTGATGTGTCATCCGTACACGTCCGCCCCATCCAGTTCGCGTAGCCAGCACGCAGTGTAGTTCGCGCAGAAAGAAACGGGCTGGTGCGATGGCGAGGTAGAGGAACTGTGCCTTGCCAGCAAACGCCGCGAGTTGTCTGGCGGGTAGCCACCGAGCGGAAGTAGCTGCGCGGCCGAGTAACGCTGAAGCTTGTTTCGCGAGGGCCTGTAGCTTGTCGATCGGGGCTCGGAATTCGCCTTTGAGGAGGTCGACTGTCATGCCGAGGTGGGTGCCCACTTGGGTGGGCTGCCACAAGCCTTTGTCGGGATTGCGTTGGAGGCCTAGCCGGTTGAGGAGGGTCTCGATGCGGTCGCGTAGCAGTAGAGCTGCGTCGTACGAACTGGCCATGAACAGGAAGTCGTCCATGTAAGGTAGCAGTCGTACTCCGCGCCATCGGACGTTGCGGAGGAAACGTCGTGACGGTTTGTATGGCGTCTCGGAGCCGGCGGTCATCGGGGTAGGCGCCCGACGCAAGTAGTTCGTGAACACCTGGGTTAGCTTGCAAAAATAGTAAGCCGACCCCGACCATCCCATTGGTAGGCATGCGAGGCGCCACAGCTCGCCGCGGTAGTTGACCGTAAAAAAGTCGCGGTCCTCTTCCCGAATGCCGAGCGTGTAGTAGCCGTCCGCCAGGTCGAGGGAGACGAAGTAGTCGCCTGGGCGGGACAAGTGGCGTAAGTGCTTGAGGGTCTCGCACGACATCTTGAACTCCGCGCAGTAGGTGTTGAGTTCGCGGAGGTCGATGATAAGCCGCCACTTGTTTATACCGGGTTTCGGGACGAGGAACATTCGGGAGACGTAGCGAGGGTTGGAGGCGCGCTCCCAGGCTCCGCAGGCCTCGAAGCGTGGAAGCTCTGTAGCTAGGAAGTCGAGTTGAGGTTGAGTGGCGTCCTTCATGGAGACACCGTGGTTGAAAGGTCGGGGACGTAGGCCGTTTTTGAACTTGACCCGCACGCCATGGCGGATCCAGTTCACGACTTGACCGCTCGCGCCGATATGCTCCCACTCCCGCCATCTTAGCCGCACGCGGTGACGCATGTAGTTGGAGGACGGGGAGCAGGAATCGGAGCGGCGGGTCACACCATCATTTTTTGGTGGCCTTCGCTCCGTCGATGGGTTTAGTCCCGGACGCTGCAGCTGCTGCTGCTGCTGCTGCGGCCTTGCGCTTGTCGGCGGCTGCCTTCTTGGCCTTGGCGTCTTGTCCGGGGGGCTTGTCCGGCGTGACGCGAGCGAACGCTGCTCCAGCAGCTGCTTTGCTGGCGGCATGTAGGCTGACTTCGAGGGTCCGATCGACGAACGCTTGGCGTAGCTCGTCCAGTGCGCTCGAGACCGCGGTAGGGCGTGGGCGGCAGAAACGCTCGTGGGCAAGTTCTGCGAACACTCGGTCCGAATCCGAGCTCGTTTGTCCGCCCTTGGTGAGGCGGAGGAAGCCCAGTCGAGTACGGGCGGCCCCCTCCGTCGCTGTGTGGGTGCGATGACCCGCTCGGATGAGGGCAACGGCCGTCGCCTGCTCCGCTGGTAGAGGAGGTCCGGTTGACAGCGTGTCCAAAGCCTCGCTGATTGCCGCGTTGGCGCAGCTGTCGAAGAAGGCATAGCACCCGAGGTGGAGGTACTCGTCGTACCCCGCTTGAGATTTCCGGTCGTTGAGGAAGCGGGCCGTGTCGTCCGTTAGCGTCCACAGACGAGGTTCGTCGATGTCGCGAGGGGGTCGTTCCAAACCGGCCGGAATGAGTTTGCCGTAGGAGGCAAAATCGACGAATTCGGGCTCGTGGAGCTCGGGGTCGTCGTTCAGCAGGTCGATAGGCTGCTCAGGGGCTGCCTTACCACCCTCAGTCGCAATGGTCGCGTCAGGGGGAATGGACTGCTGTTGATTCGGAAGCTCGGTCGGGCCTGTTAAACGTTCGAGCTGGGCTAGTAAGGCGGTGTTAGACGCCTGAATCTGCTCAGCCAATCGGAGTTCGAGGGCCGAAACCGCGCTTTGAATCTGTTCGGAGGTACGCTGTTCGATTACAGAGGGGAGGGGGTCGACTCCGGGGGCGGAGGACGACGGCTCAGGCTGCATGATGTTAGACGGCGACTTAGAACGGGGGGAAGTGTCTCGTGACGCTCGAGTGCGCATGAGGCGATGTAAAACTGACACCCTGCTCGACTACGAGAGTCGAGACTGCAATTGCGCGAGCCAGATGGGCGAGCGCAAAGCAGAGAGTGCCAGTGCTCGGGGGTTGCACCGGCTTAAGGGGCTGCCGCTAGCTAGTGCTGCTAGGGGCAGGGCATGGGGCGTTGCGCTAGGCGTTTCCTCAGTCCTCGAGGGTCACCTCGAGGACTGGGTGAGACGCGCCGCTTTTACAGTAACGCTTTACCGTTCAGGTTTGCGTTCTGTCACATATGTAAGTAAGTTTTGCAAACCTCTAGATTTAAAACCAATCTGACTATATAAATAAAGAGAGTACGGTAGTACAGGTACCTGTACCTTTAGGGTTTTATCGAGCACACAGTCACGTCGTCCAGCTCGTGACGCGCCCGGCCGGCATGCTTTATATGTCAACCCTTTGCAGCACAAGGGCAGACGTCATAGCTGCCAAACGACCGCCTGATACCACCAACTCAGCCGAGGCTTGAAAGGAAGGAAAGGAGAGACGCCCAAAAGTTGCGCCTAAAGGTTGTTAATCTAAGCCTGCAGCAGCTCTCCTTCTCGCCCCCGCCTGTCGACTCGCCCTGCCGCCGTCGCGACCCTTTCCGGGGCGAATTGCTCGCGGCCGTCCACCAAACTCGCGGCGACCCTCCTCTCGCCTCCCCCCCTGCCAGCCCGTCTATTCCACTCGAACCCAAGTTCGAGAATTTCAAGTGTAAAGCCATATATTACGAGAGGTGGTATAGTCCAAGGCTAGCGGCTGCTAGGGTCAGCGTTGGGAGGTCGGCGACGAGGGTAGGCTCGTGGGCTTGCGCGGGCGACGGTGGACCGATCGAAGAGCTTGGGCGGTGGGATGGCTTTCCTGGCCGGCCTAGGCAAGAACCGTCACCGCCACCGGCCGCCGGATGAGCTGGTGAAGGTGACTGTGGAGGGTCTGAGCGCGCTGGCGCATGGAGAGGCGAAGGGAGCGGATAAAACGCTGGATAAGTTGAGTCGGTACCTATTCGATCTTAAAGTGATGATGTTGGGCGACGGGACGGAGGCGCAACCGCCGGACGCTTCCGTGCAGCGACTTGTAGCACTCGAAGCCGTCCGCCTTGGGCTTCCAAATCTTTTGGCTGCGAAGTTAGGGCAGCTCGATTTCGAGGCTCGCAAGGACGGTGCTGCGTTGTTTGGGCAGATCCTTCGGACGGAAGTTCCAGGGCAGGCGGTTCCCGTCGGAGTCGCGGACGTGCTGAAGCACCAACAGATCCTCGCCACCGTCACCGCGGGTTACGAAGACAGCGCCGTGGCGCTCATCTGTGGCTCCATGCTGCGCGACTGCATCCGCGCGGAGGAGCTAGCTGATGCGGTGTTGAACAGCTCCCTCTTTGAGCGCCTGTTCGGTTACGTCGAGCTCGAAAACTTCGAAGTTGCGAGCGACGCGTTCCAAACTCTGAAGGACCTTCTCACGCGGCACAAGCGGCTGGTTGCGGACTACATGCTTCAGCACTACGAGTCCTTTTTCTCCTCCTACGGCAAGCTGCTGGCCAGCGAGAACTATGTCACGCGGCGGCAGAGCCTGAAGCTGTTGGGCGAGCTGCTGCTGGACCGGCACAACGTGAAGACGATGCTGCAGTACGTCTCAGTGCGCGAGAACCTCATCCTCATGATGAACCTCATGCGTGACAAGTACTCCAGCATCCAGTTTGAGGCCTTCCACGTCTTCAAGGTGAGGTTGGGGCTGTTTGAGGGGGGGGGGGGGGGGGGGGGGGGGGCACAACTCACCGCGACTGTTTGCTGAATTGCGATGGGAAGGAATGGATGGAGTTGAGTGGGAAGGAGAGGTGCTGAAAAAGAACAGTGTGGGTTAATGATTGAGAGGGGCAATGGGTGAGGGGTGCGGGGGTGGGGCGCTGCAGGTTTTGGTGTAGCCGTACTACTCATCTTTATGTGTGAGGACTTTATGAGTGATTGGTGGCCCTGTCATGATGTTGCGTTGGCTTTTGGCCATGGAACGGTGTGCACAGGTGTTTGTGGCCAACCCCAACAAACCACCCGCCATCACCGACATTCTGATGGGCAATAAGGAGAAGATGCTCCTCTTCCTGCGCGACTTTCACTCTGACAAGGACGACGAGCAGTTTAAGGAGGAGAAGGCGGTGATCATGAAGGAGATCAGCATGTTGGGGGTCGCGACGGAGGAGGATGACAGCGGCTCCGCAGACACGTAGGCTATTCCACGGCGGCTCCTACCCTTCCTCCTCCCTGCCTTGTATTCGAACAGGATTCCAGGGCGTTTCTCAACTCTGGGTATTGGGACAGACCCAAATTTATGCAGGTGACGGCTACAATCGATCCCGCCGCCCTGCCAAGCGGCCTCAGCGGCTGTTTAACGATTGCCCCCTCTCCACACCCCCAACGTCCACACGCAAACACTCGCACGCACACAAACACACACACAATCACTCGCTTAACTCTCACGCACACACACATACACTCTTTCTATCGCCCCCCCCCCCCCCCCCCCCCCCCCCCCCACACACACACACACATACAGTAGGCACGAGTTTTGGCTTGAGGTAACACGTGCATGTATCCTTAGCGAGTCCAAGAGGAAGTCGTTCAGTATGGGCGCCCGTAATTAATCTAGCTCAATTTATATAGGGTTGCAAGGGCTGTCCTGTTGCCATACCATACCAATCCGATTGTCACTCTATATCCCTCAGCCGGCGCATTGCAGTTCTCGTTTGGCGGGGGCAGCCTGCTTGGCCACCATCTATTTCCAGTGCTCTGCTTCCCATGGCATACCATCTTGAGCTTGTTTTGAGGACAGTGACGCAGTGGGGCGGCCAATTTTTCATATGCGTCAGGACAGACTGGTGCACGCGCTGTGTCAGTGGTGACTCCGCAAGAACCGACGATGTGCACAGCGAGGCAGTATCCAGCTCGACGGCGTTATATGCCGGCAGCATTGGCTCAAACTACTGAAGTTGTATTTTGCGGTTTACAGCATTGATGGGGAAAGCATAATGGTCTTGGGAAGTAAGGCGTCGCAGGACACAAAGCTTCTCGGCCAGAGGATGGAGGATTCGTTTGGGACGTGGCTACGCGATTGACAGGAAATTTTTTAGTTGCAGTGATCGCATCATGGACAAGATGGTGAGTTATGGGTTATCAGGGCGCTGGCTGCATTGTTTGTTCCGGTGGAGTCGTAGTGGCGGAATTAATGCTCTGATCAGCGCCCAGCCAACTCGAGGGTGAGGGGCGAAGGGGTTGTTTCGGACGGCGCAGCACCACTGAACGGGCTGTTCCAATTTACGTTCTGTCTATCGCAGTCCCTCTGACGTTGAGTGCCGGATACTGAGAATGACACAGAGGTCAGCATTCCCGAGTTCTCTGCTCGTCTGTTTCAGAAGACGGTCCTACTTAGGGGTTACTTCGTTGCGGACCTCGCCGAAATGCTGGGTCACTCAGAGCGAATTGTTTTCCAACATCGCTCCTTTTTGCCGGGAATTGCGGTAAGGCCCGCCTTGCAGGGCGCGTGTCGAGGGTGTGCACTGACGAGGCGATACGGGCAAGGCTATCAATTACACCAAACGACATCTGAAAACAGTTTGTCATTGCTGAGAATTCCAATAAATAATGGACGCTGCACTAGCCCTCGATCCTGCTGTGTCGCTCATGCGCAGTGCCAACTCTGCGGCATCGAATTCCAGGCGCGCATCAGAGATAGTCCGCTCCTCCGCCCGCAATGATGGCATTTTTATTTTCCCTGTCATCACCATTCCGCCAATTGCAACGAAGTTAGTATCAGGATGCCTTGAAATAGTTAGGATCCCCTTTTTCCCGTGGAGAAGAAGTTGAGATAGAAATTTCAACGCCAGTAAAATCTTTACAACGCGCATTCAGGGAATTCAATCATCCTACTGCTGAAGTATTATTACTTCTCATCGTCTCGATCGGACTCGGTGCTACGATTGTGAGAATAGCGATGTGTGCTGATCAAGTCTCACAAACTTCGTTGGCGGTATTGATTCTAACTCCAGCATGAAATTACTGCGCCATGGCCTGTGGGGTTTTCCCCTCTCTGCTCCTTTTGGTGTTTTTCACTGCCTGCTTTCATGTAAAATTATGTTATTCCATCAAAGTAAGTACCATAATGCGCTTTGGTACATATGTTTTTCGTCTTAAACTACTGCGCATCGCTGCGATATTACAATTGAAAATGTCTGTTTACAAAATAATACATCTTTTCTTGCTTGGTGTTTTTCACTGCCTTTCTTGTAAAATATTATTACTTCATCAAAGTACTGCGCTATGGTACATGTGGTTTCCGTTATTATTACAAAATAATACATCTTGAAGGACCAAGCAAATAATCTTTTAAATAAAATCAGCATCAGCAGAAAGGCTTTCGGGTATTACAGCTATTCAGGCTTTCAGGGCTGCTTGTCACAAATGCAATGCCTTCCTTTGTGGACTACCTTAATAAGCCATATTAAGAATAAGCACAATACAGCAAGCCAGCACGTTCACGTCGCGCGCTTCATGAAGGGTCACGGGAAACAAGTGACACGTCGTGACGCTAGATACCAATTCGGTCGTAAATTATAATGACGAGTGCTGCAAGGTACCCTTTAGAATATCATACTTACAGGCACAAACCCAAAAGCATCGATTCGTTTGTTTGTCTTCCTCTCTTACATTGTCTCTTAGCCAAGTGCAGCGTTTGCCGATACCTACGCACTTAAATACACCGAAAGTAAACATGCCAATATCGCACCCGATGACGATGAGATTCATAGACAACGTCATAGGAGAAAGGCGGGGGAGGGGGGGGCTCACGCGTGCTTGTTGGCTAGCGTTCTAAGCACTGCGCCTGCGATGCGCTGCACCTCCTTCGCCGGCTTCGGTTTGGATTTCAGCAGAGCGAGCAGCTCCGGGATGACGTCCGGCCCGAACACGGCCTTTACGTGCATTGAATTCGCGCACAGGTTGTGGATTGCGGAGCAGACCTACGGGAAGCAGTGGCGTACGAGCTTGATATGTGATCATATGATGATTCAGGCAAAACCGCACCGACAGTACACTGCAAAGCCGGCAAAGCGACACTGCAGGACGTCGACCCGTTATTAATGAGTACTTTGTGCACACAAATACGCATTATCATCCGTGACGGAGCGATCAACGACACGCAGAACACCAATAATTAGGTTAAGAGTTCACTTGCTCACAGAATGGGGGATGCAAGGATTCCGGTGGAGTTTCCTCCGATGGAACCATGTGATGAAAACCATATCGTAAATAACACGCGACGACTGCAGGAAAAGTAGCGCAAATCAACAAGGCCGGGTATCGTTTCGTCCTACTCACGAGAATGTTTCGACATCATCGACGTAGCTCACGCACTTTCAAGTATCGCAGGAATACACCTATGTTTCTGAGAAAGCTGCATCGTATCACTTGCACAGTTTTTCATATAGAGGAAGGCACCAGAGCAGCAAGTTTGGTCGGAGCAGGACATTGGGCTGAGGCAGGTCATCGTGCTATCGCGGCATATATCATTCACCTCCAGCACTGCCTTGTTCTCGTTCCTGTGCCTCAACACTGTTACCAACAGCGGCAGAGCGCCTGCGGAGAACCAAACACAGCAGCGACGCCACTGTAGTCAGTCAAGCACGATTGCGCGAGCTTTGATGTTGGGGAATGACGTAATTCTTTGGCGGAAAGAGCACAGCGAGACGTCGGTGAATCTATTAATCCGTAAAAACATGGTTGTTAAGAAAGGAGTTGCTTTAATATGGTCAAAGCATATTCCCATCAACCACGCGTATGTTTCGGGAATACTAATGACTCACAGATTGTGCCTTATCGTTTTGGAACTGGAGCAGCGAACAATAACCACCTTTCACCCCAAACGCCGTGTCAGACTCGACCGTCACTCACGGATTCAAGCACCCGGGCAGCGTTGGGTCAGTATTAATCGTGTGCAATTCGGTGAGCAGAAAAGGGATTCCCGAATGTACCCGATTCGGAGTAGTTGGCTAATGGTGAACTGATTTCTAGGGGTAGATGATACGACGCCCAGTTTGTTTGTGTCCCGCCCGTCATTTTCGGTGGCATTTTCAAAACCCTTTATCGTTTACAATCCGTAGTAAAGTACACTCTTCCCATAAAGTCCGTTACTAGTGAAATAGGGCCTTTCGCGTAGGGCGGGTGTTTATCATGTAGGGTTTCTAGGGTTTAACTGTACTTTAGCTCGTTGAAAAGGCGGACCGAAACTTGTGCTGACGGTGAAGTAGAGGGGGAAGCGGGGCACAAATGGGGCCCGTCACGGCTACGAACTGACGTATTAGGGTTTGCGGGTCAACCCCGATTTCGGGGCATACCCTGATTCGGGCGCCCCGGAATTCGGGTTTTACACACTTTGGCTCGTGAAAACTCCCGAAATCGGCGACACAACACGCGGTTTTTATGATCCCAGCATGCTGTCCGTAAACATGGGAGCACGTGGGTGTGGTGGCATGTGCCGTTAACATGCTTGACGTGGGTGAGATAGGGGCCGGAAACCCACAGCTTGGGAGGCTTAAAAAAGCCTAACTTTGCCGTACGGTGTCCGATTCGAGCAAACTAAGTTGCAAATGGAAGCCCTTCCCCCAAGTAAATATAAGTGTTCAACTTAATTTACGCCTACCGGCCGGTTTTCGCGTCAAATCCGCCGTCCGATGCCATCCAGCCCCTCGTACCGCCAACTAAAGTTTTTAGGGTTTCAAAATCTGCCACATTCGCGCGGGGCTAGCAACCCTTGGACAGGTGGTACCCGCACACCCGCTCCGCCAATACGCTCAACAATCAGCGCTCTATATTTCGTTTATTCACGGCGTCACCCATTTCATCCCCCATGTTGGCATGGTGCCGTGCCATTTGCCGCATGCCAAACCAAGGCCCGTGCTAGGGTACTTTGAAAGCTCCCCGCCATATTTCACGCCCGGCGATGCGAAAGCTTGAAAGGCCAGCGATCCGCGCGCTAGGTTGCTTACACTCCAAGTCAACCGTCCCTCAAGCCCAATAGGTCCCTAGCCCGTGCTCCTTGGCTGTATTTTCGGGCACTTGGCAAGAAAACCTAGTGCACACGATATGCCATTCCCGGTATTGCCGCTCTATAGGCGGCCGGGCGCAACACACTCGGCGGATACTCGTGCAATTGTGCAAACATGATGAAAGCCCAATGTCGAGTATTCTCCCGGCTTATCGCGACATTGCGTGCACCGAGCCACGCATAGAGGCGTGCATAACCTGCACATCCACAAATTTCGGCCTGCAAAATTTCGGCCGCAAATCCAACGTGTGTGCCCACAATAATCGGAGCGTGCCGATAGAGGTGCTCACGTCAGTGAACAACGCGCCGTGGTGTGTTGTTCGAAAGTCATTACTCTACCCCCCAATCGAATTGCATGGCCATCGCGGCTGTGCGTGGCGGGTAATTAAATGCGTGCCGCTAGTAACGGACTTTATGGGAAGAGTGTGGGGATGGGCGACGGTGGTTCTCACTACATTATTTATGTGAAAGTCTCCACGCAACGGCTTAGCGCATGTCAATATTTTGTGCTCCCGCCTTTCGCAGCAAGGCAAGCTTTCAGCCTGCGCCGAATCGACTTGTACAATGCTCGCATGGCCGACTGTGGCAATTTTTCCCACTCTTCGAAAACCGCGTCCTGGAAGTTTCTAGCAGTCAGATCCGTCCTCGCTTGCAATTGCTTTGCCACGATGCCCCAAACGTTTTCTATCCACGACAGATCCGGGCTGGTCGGCGGCCAATCAATCACTGTGAAATCCGACTGGCTGTGCAGCCACGCTTGGGTAGTTTTAGCTGTGTGAGCGGGTGCGTTATCTTGTTGAAATACCCAAGGTTGGTCTCGCAGCGGCATGGGTCTGCATTCCATCAGTTGTCGGCATGCCGGGATGAGCTTCTCTTCCAGCAACTTCACATAGACCTTGGCAGTCACACCCTTGCTCTCGCTCTTGAATCCCGTGGTGCCCGCTGTGACGAACAAGTCGGTCTTGCCCCATTTAGTTACCGCGGCGTAGGCATGCACTTTTGTGCAGCTTCGATATGCTGGCACGGTAGGGGGGTCATCCTCAAACAAAACCCACCGCTTGTCGCCCACGCCTTTGGGGCATAGCCAGAATATCTTAGAGTCTGAAACAGCCACGCTTGCCCAGCTCTTGTCGACCCACTGCCTGCAAAAATGGACGCGCTTGAGTTTGGCTGTTGCTGTAAGGTTGGGCTTCTTTTTCGGGCGAAGGCGCCGAGCTAGATTCGCTTTCACAAACTTGCGCACGGTCTCCCTGCCCACGGAAAGCCCCATGCCAGCCTTTAAGTCGCTGACAATGGCGGTGCATGTCTTCCCGTCGCGAATGCACGCCTTGAGAACCTCTCGCACCGGTGGACTTGCCAACCCCCGCGCAGGCCTCCCCGAGCGAGCTTTGTCCAAAACGTCCCCCGTGCCCTCGTAAGTACGCACCCATTTGCGAACCACCGACGCGCTTGTACCGTGCTGCCGGGCTACTTTGGTGAAGTTTCCCACGTGTTTGAAGTCCCACACAAGTTGCAGTCGCCACGCGTGAGTGGTTGGTGTAGGCCCCATACTGGTTTTGGAGCCGCGACGCGGTTGAGGTCCAGCGTGGTGTGCGCAATTGGGCGACATCCCACCTCCAACCGAAATTCTCTACTCACACGTGGACGCCCATATCATCGTTGCTTCATCCCCGGCCAATACTAGGGAATTCGAGGTGGTTAAGAAATCGCCCACACTCTTCCCATAAAGTCCGTTACTAGTGAAATAGGGCCTTTCGCGTAGGGCGGGTGTTTATCATGTAGGGTTTCTAGGGTTTAACTGTACTTTAGCTCGTTGAAAAGGCGGACCGAAACTTGTGCTGACGGTGAAGTAGAGGGGGAAGCGGGGCACAAATGGGGCCCGTCACGGCTACGAACTGACGTATTAGGGTTTGCGGGTCAACCCCGATTTCGGGGCATACCCTGATTCGGGCGCCCCGGAATTCGGGTTTTACACACTTTGGCTCGTGAAAACTCCCGAAATCGGCGACACAACACGCGGTTTTTATGATCCCAGCATGCTGTCCGTAAACATGGGAGCACGTGGGTGTGGTGGCATGTGCCGTTAACATGCTTGACGTGGGTGAGATAGGGGCCGGAAACCCACAGCTTGGGAGGCTTAAAAAAGCCTAACTTTGCCGTACGGTGTCCGATTCGAGCAAACTAAGTTGCAAATGGAAGCCCTTCCCCCAAGTAAATATAAGTGTTCAACTTAATTTACGCCTACCGGCCGGTTTTCGCGTCAAATCCGCCGTCCGATGCCATCCAGCCCCTCGTACCGCCAACTAAAGTTTTTAGGGTTTCAAAATCTGCCACATTCGCGCGGGGCTAGCAACCCTTGGACAGGTGGTACCCGCACACCCGCTCCGCCAATACGCTCAACAATCAGCGCTCTATATTTCGTTTATTCACGGCGTCACCCATTTCATCCCCCATGTTGGCATGGTGCCGTGCCATTTGCCGCATGCCAAACCAAGGCCCGTGCTAGGGTACTTTGAAAGCTCCTCGCCATATTTCACGCCCGGCGATGCGAAAGCTTGAAAGGCCAGCGATCCGCGCGCTAGGTTGCTTACACTCCAAGTCAACCGTCCCTCAAGCCCAATAGGTCCCTAGCCCGTGCTCCTTGGCTGTATTTTCGGGCACTTGGCAAGAAAACCTAGTGCACACGATATGCCATTCCCGGTATTGCCGCTCTATAGGCGGCCGGGCGCAACACACTCGGCGGATACTCGTGCAATTGTGCAAACATGATGAAAGCCCAATGTCGAGTATTCTCCCGGCTTATCGCGACATTGCGTGCACCGAGCCACGCATAGAGGCGTGCATAACCTGCACATCCACAAATTTCGGCCTGCAAAATTTCGGCCGCAAATCCAACGTGTGTGCCCACAATAATCGGAGCGTGCCGATAGAGGTGCTCACGTCAGTGAACAACGCGCCGTGGTGTGTTGTTCGAAAGTCATTACTCTACCCCCCAATCGAATTGCATGGCCATCGCGGCTGTGCGTGGCGGGTAATTAAATGCGTGCCGCTAGTAACGGACTTTATGGGAAGAGTGTAGATTCCCTGACTAGAGAACGACAAATCCCATAGACAGCCGACATACAGGCAAGAAAAGATTTAAGCAGCTCAAGTAATTACGACGAAGACTTATACGAAACTCGACGGCTGTGGACAGTTCGAGACGGTCGTGAAAGAGACGGGCGGGGTGTGGGTAGAGGAGCAAACAGCATAGGCGGCCGCGCACCCTCTTTCTCGAGCGCCTCTTTCCACTTGGGCTCCCCCGCGAGGGACGCGACGGCGCTGCACAGCGCCGCTGTGACTCGTGTATCCGCAGCCTCCCATGCCAGCAGCGCCACCAGACCGCGAAGCCCACCGGTCGCGTGTACCCTTTCACGCCACGCTGCATGCTGCACTAGATTCGCAAACAGCGAGACCACCTGCGAAGTCCCGCGCGCCAAAGAGGGAAAATAATAAAAATCATACAACGGTACTTATGCGAGCCCGATGGTGCCAATTATCGCTCGACGGGCAAACTCAGTTACCGTTCCAATTTTTATCTTGAAAGTGACCACTAGTCTTACGAGCTCAAGATGCAATATGCTTAGCTTAATCTGCTAAGTTTTTGCACAATGTAGTGCTTCCTTTTGCTGTGCTTTGGATTCCGTGATCCTCTTGTCACTCTTTCCCATTTTCCCTGTCCGTGCTCATGTTGTTCTTCTTGTAATCCGCATATTCAGCTCAAGATGCAAGAGCATCGGACACGAGAATGAGGCAATCCTTTCTACTCGACTCCACCGGTGCTAGTCCAAACACAAACATTGACAAACAATTCTATTCGGACGCGATGGCCTTCCCCTATTCCGAGTAATCTCTAGAACACACAGGAGCACAGGTGACATAATATTATTATTTTTTTAAGTTTGATTCTTCCCATGACGCTCAGTACGGGTACGAGTAAGATTGGTACGTAAAAAAACCGTATAAGCAAAGTGATGCATCAGATTAATGCTGCCTCGAAAAGGCTTACCAATACGGTAAAATTCTAAAACCGCATGCCCTCCGAATTCCCAGTCAATGGACAGCTAAAAGTCGGCTCGAAAGTGCTCGTAATGTGATGGTACGACGCAAGCATTACTTACAGTCACTCAAACAATGTCAGAAATATGCGATGGCATCTTCTCAGTCCACTGCTTATATAATTGTGTAGGCTCGTGAAATTCAGAGCAGTTAGGCAACGTCAATAATTTGCTCCAATCAAGCTATGATATAATTCACTACAAATGTTGCAAACTGAATTGCATCAACATCCGCGCCCTTGTCGCTTTTCATACGTGCAGCCATACCATAACTTTCACAATCAAAGAAAACCGCAGCAGAGGTCCATACCGACCCCTTCACCTAAAACTATATACTAAGTGACACGCGCAACCCGGTAAATGTCCGTAGTTGTCAAATATGTAACCCTTTAAAAATACCTACCATATACAATACTTACCCAATAATTGGCGAGCAACTCGGATATAGACATACAAGCTACCGAAAGGACCGAGGTGGCGCACGGGAAGAGTACTCAAAAATTAAACATTCGGAGTCTGCACAAAAGACTGCCGTAGGCAAAGGAAGCGACAAGATCGAGTGCTGAAATGATTATTTGCCCCGCGTATTTTCACTCGAAATAAAACGATGGGGGGGAGCCACCTGGAGCGTGACTTCGTCCCAGTTCTGTTGCGTTCCCTCCGGCCGCGGCTGCCGCGCGGTGATGAGCAGCTTGGCGAGGACTGGGAGGCAGTGCGGGTCGGTGGCGATCGAGCTGCAACAGCTCTCATCCAGCGACAGGTTGTTCAGCGCGCTCACCGCCTGAACCACAATCTGCGCACAGACACACATGCATCACTCATCAGACGGCGACAGCAAGAGAGGAGGGACGAGAGCGATCCGATCCGTTACGGCGGGGAAACTCGTAAATAGAGACCTGCACCCGTACCTAAAGATCAATACAAGATATACTAACATAACATTCGAAAAAAATTGTTTATATTTATTACGCGCGAGCTCATGTATGTCGATAGCGACTATGCAAGACAATAAAGCTGTTGAATTGAAATTACACGTTGCCGGAGAGTCTGATATCAAGGTCAGTAGCGGTCACCTCCAGCGCCTGCGGTACGTCGTCTGGCAGCTGCTCCAGCAGAGGGGTGAGCGCGGCGATCGCGCCGCCCTGCGCCACCGCCACCGCGATATCCGGTCGCCCCATCGGATCGGCCAACAGATTCCGAAGCAGACCGCAGCACTGAGTCATTGCGTCCAGCACGTCGCCGCGGCGCCCCTGCGGCCCCGCTGCTTCCGCTGAGCCGCCTGCGTTGCCAAATTATGTGCTCACGTTAAAAGTCGCAGCTTCCTAAATTCGAAAAAGCGGAGGCGAACGCGATACGTATATATTTGAAGGTGGCTTATTGGCCGTCAGCACACCGAAAATGGAAACAGTAGCACCGCCATGTTTCCATTCATATCACAGATTCAAATGAATCGTACCAGGTCGGGGTCGGATTACAGATGCCAGACACATATGACTTCATAATAGTCTGACAACAATCACCTTTTTTGCTATGGTTCGAATTCCACACGAAAGAGCTCCGCAGTTTATATAAACGCAGAATGGCAATGTAAAGCAGGTCATGTCCTAAAGTACGCATTACAAGAATGGTAGACCTATTGGCTATGTAGCACTGAAAGGCCTCGCTGATCTGGCATTCGCATGAGGAAAGGAGAATCGGACAGGCTGGAATAGCATACAGTACTTTATGGGGCGAAAGCAAAAGTAGGATGGATTGATTTGTAAGATAACAACACATCAGATACAAATTTCTACTTTATTAAAGTGATAAAGCAATTGATTACAAAGTGGAAGGAAAATAGTTAAATGCCGCGAGCTCGTTAACGGAGGCAGCTTCCCTCCCACCTGCGCCAGCGTTGGTGTTGCCCATCTCCAGTGCAATGCCCAGCAACTTCACGACGGCCGGAATCACTCCCGCACGGTACATGTCGTCCACCGCGGGAGGGTAGCACGCAAAGTTATTTAGCGCGCCCGCAGCCTAAAGCAAAGCAATTAAGTCGGGCACAGACACAGTTACATGCAGAATGAAAAAAATAAAATAAACACTGAGTGCAGAATATTAACGTCCTGAGATGTCTATTTTACCCCGTGAACGGCCAACCCAACGCCCTTCCAACTGAATGCTATCCCTTCAGAACCTATTGCTTGTCGGTCTGTCCCAAAATTAGCTGCGATACACACGCGCGCGTGTATGCGCGCACCCCCCCCCCCCCCCCCCCTCCTACTCTCTTTCTCTCTCTCTCTCTCTCTCTCTCTCTCTCTCTCTCTCTCTCTCTCTCTCTCTCTCTCTCTCTCTCTCTCTCTCTCTCTCTCTCTCTCTCTCTCTCTCTCTCTCTCTCTCTCTCTCTCTCTCTCTCTCTCTCTGTCTCCCTCTCCCTCTCACGCAGACACGCGCGTAGACACACAGACACGTGCACATAAACATACAAGCACACGCACCTACACACACATATACATACATATGCAGGGGCACACACAGGCACACACATCACCCACAACACACAAGTACCTTACACACAAGCACAAAAACACATGCGCAACCAAACACACACACACACACACATACACACACCACCCACACGCGAAAGCACTCACACACACAAACACATACATACGTATGCACACGCGCGCCCACATACGGAATGAAAAATATACTGCTACACGTTCTTGTTTTCGCTTTAAGCAACTGCTCAATAAACTTGTTTTGCATTTATACAACCACGACACTAAACAAGAACCGAAGGCATTGAAAAACGCAAAATTGCTGACGCATAAAATGGGTAGCAGCTTCCGAGTCAATAAACGACAAGGCAGGGGCTGGCGAAACCTGAGTCTTGGCTTGCACGGAGGGCGCTTTATCCAGGATCCCAACCAACGGCTCCACCCCGTTGGCCTCCTGTATTGCCACCACGCACGCCTCATCGAACGCAAGGTTACGCACAGCGGAGACGGCCGCGAGAGCGCAGCTGTCCATTGACCCGCTCAGTGCGGCCTCGTACAACTCGGACACCAGCACTCCCATGACGCCGCTCTTGAACAGAGCTCCGAAGCTGTTGCTGTGGGCCGAGACAAATGGGCAAAAAGTGGCACGACGTCAAATGTCGATACGCTGCATTTGCAACATAATTACCGGACAATAAGTATACTAATAAGGTGGTAAAACAAATAATTCAAGAAAGCCAACATTTTATTTATAACTCGCAAAATAAACAAACTGATTTGCACCGCATGAAGGAACGTACAATCATATTCACAAGCCTCCGCGCATACATAACGAATCAATGTGTTAATGCAACAAATATAAATTTTGTAAGAAAGTCAACATGTGTAAAACTCGTCACGAAATATTAGTTTGGCAACATTTACAAAACATTTTGTAAATAGGTCAACACATGTAAAACTCGTTAAACCAACAAACTTGTTTACAATGCAGAGATAAACGCAGCTTTCTTATGCATTCGGCAGTAGTTACGGGATACCTGTGGGACAATTCTTGGATGAGGCCGTGCGCGGCGGCTCTAATGTAGTGGCCGTCGTGCTGCAGCAGCTCGATCAGCGACGCCAAGGCTCCGCTGCTGGCCAACAGTTTCCCGCGCACCTCCTGAAAATGCCACAAGACACCAGCGACACTGTTTACGCTGGTTTCCTTACTCCCGCAAACGGCGCTCATAGTCTACTGATTACCAATGTGGAAAACAACTGCGGCTGCTTCAATTCAAGGCCCTCCGGAAACACATGTTGCCTTTTCATAGCAGCAGTAGAATTCGATATGTCAAGGATATCGATAAACCAAATTGATAAATAGGTAACGAAGAAACAAAATGAGCACAGCAGATAGATTGATGAATGAATGATACGAAGTGAATACTGGCGTTAGAGGTACTTTCATCTATCGGTGCTAAATGAATCCTGACAGCTGGCAGATGATAACCCATATCGACAGACAAAAAGTACTGAATAAATATTCAGTGTCGGAATAAATATACAACATCTATCTGATATTAAATTGAGGTGGTCGATTCAGAATCTTTAACCCTGAATAAATGAATCCCGAGCATATGTAATCCTTATAATGGAAAGATGAATAAGAAATTGAACGACAAAACCCGCGCCTCGAACTACCTCGAGCCCAGAGAGGGCCACCAGCGCGTTGAGTGTCTCCTCCACGCAGGCCCACACTGCGGCACTCATAGTCGCGCTTTTGGAGTCCCTCGGCGGCCGCATCTGCATCACCGCGACAAGTGGGTCCGCAAAGCCGCCGCCGGCCAACCGCTTCGCGGCATCCGCGTCGTCGCACGCTAACTGAAATACGACGTGCGCTGCTTTTCCCGCCAGCGTTGCTTGGGACTCCTGCACTCATCACACAAGTTAGCAAGAGAATCCTAGGTTGTTTGAGTGTGTAGACTGAACTGGAAATGCGAGCTTTCCGTGAAAATGATGCGAATAAGCATCGCGAAAAAATCACAAAGACAAAAATACAAGAAGCTCGTAGGTGACAAGGCTGCAAATTGGAAAATGCCGCTTGAAGCAAACAAACGTACGGAAACATGCGCAATTGGAAGTCTTTAAGTAGTAAGATCAACCGGGAGTCAAGCTGCTTCGTTCTACCAGCGGCAATTTGGCCACAGCGACAACGGCGCGGTGCCCAGTCAACGCTCGCCACTACAACCGAAGATGGCGATACAAACATTGTATGTCCGCTTTTGTCCGTATTTAATGTGGGCGACATAGCTTCCCAAGCATCCTACCGCTGATAAAAAAATCGAGACATTGAAAATGGCTAATACGTACCCTAATACGTGGGTAACGTGTTAACGCCAGAAAAAGTGCAAACATTATCAGGTTAGTCAGACTTCATTTGTTGTTGTAGTGACGGTTTGCCCAAGGAAAAACGGGCTATTTCTGGAAACGCCAATCATTACAGCGACATTCCACGATGCTTACCCGGAAGCCCAAAATAACTACTGAACCCCTTTTATTATGAAAACCGTAAGACACTAAATCGACTAGCCACATTAGCTCCCCATCGTATATTACAAGTGTTGATGTTTCAGCAGTTTAATAGGACATGGGGTGTCGCCAGTTAAATGACAAATGTAATCAAAATGGCGCAATATAATACCGTACGACGCAATATCCCAGGGATGCTAAGAACTATGAATGTATCAGAGTGACCGGTGCGAAAAACAGTGTCAATACGGAATACGGCTGACACAATGACAGAATGAAACGCGGTGAGCATGGGCGACACCTTTCGACTCCACGACGCCATCGTTTTCAGTAGCTGCAACAACAATTTCAAAGCGGCAGGGGCGCCGAGTAGCGCGGCGCGACCGCAGGACGAGGAGGCCAAATCCGACAGCACGACGAGGCCCTGAGCAGCCATGTCGGGCGAGTACACGGCGGTGGCGGCCACGATCCCAGTGGCGGCTCCGACCGCACCGGCATCCACCGCGTCTCGGTGCGTCTCGGTACTGCCGGTCAGATTGCTGAGAATGCCGAGACAGAAGCCGCTCATCTGCGCTCCGCCCATCGGGACACACCAGTCATGGCACCCTCCCATAATAATTTGAAGATTTTTTATGTAAGGTATCGAACTAAGCAGCGAATTCCATCCTTATTAAAGCAGAATTGTCTGAGTTGTCGACGGAAGCGCACTGCACAGGTATCAGAGTAATACTTCAAATAGTAGTTCAGTTACATACGAAGCAATGCTTAAGATAAGAAAGAAAATGAAATGCACGCTCATAATATAAAAAACAATAATACATCAAGCTCACGCTCAGAAAAAGCTCATCCGATATCGTACTAATAATCATGGAAGCTACGCCGTACCACTTCATTCATACGCTATTGTCAAGAAAATATTATCGCTACGACCCTGAATTTCAACCATTTTCATTCTATTTGAAATATCGCTGTGACAATGGATTGATTTATTACAAATCATCAGATCGTCAGTCCAGTTCCATAATAAAACGCCACACGGGTTTAGGGCTTAGGGTTAAGGGACGCACCTCCCGGCCCGGCGACTTGGCGCTGTTGGGCGCCACGGGGACCTCCCATTCCGCCGTCCCCGCCACGAGCCCCTTAATTACCACCGTCAGCCCGCCCTCCTTCGCGATCTGCACTCTCGCAGACTCGTCGAATGAGAGGCTGTGCAGTGTGCGCGCCACTTCGCAGTGCAGCGTCTGTCGGCACCAGTCCACATCACGTACGGGAAACGCGTAAGAAAGACGACAGAAGGTATGATAAACGAATAAACTTCCCTGTACACGCTTGCCGACTAATTAGGAAATCAATCCCCAACACACGAATAAACTCAGAGAGAAATGATATGTGTGCAAAATAGAGGACGAAAGTTATCACTCGAGGGGGTAACATTTGGAGAAACGTTATAGCTTAAGTACAGTCAAGAAAGCCATCTGAATCCTCACCACAATGGAAATGCGCTACAATTAAACATGCCAGGAAATAAATGACGCATGTTTTATTCACATCAAATACCAGATCCCTAAAAACCTAAAAACCCTTAACACTTCAACTTTATATAGCATCGCCAGCGCACAGTCAAAACTGTCAGAATCGGGTGCTCAAGCTGACTGGCATAGCTTACCTTGGAGCCCGGTTGCTCTAGCATAGGGAGAAGGATCCTGATGAGACCGCCCTCTCGTGCAACCTGCACGGGAACACGACGATCCCGGACGACCACAACTGACAAAAACATTAAAAATCATACAGCCATTTTCCATTCATCAATATATCAAGAAAGCTGGATACGCGAGGACGACGAACAAGACTTAAATACGTTTCCATAGTATCACTGCGCAACGGCATGAAATCCTTATTTCCCGCCTTTCGCTTGTTTAGGTTTTTTCTTACCGTCTGTTTACGTTCTAGTTTATTAACCCCCGTTTGGTTCTTCAAAACCCGATTTCATTTCATTTTAAGTAGTTTAAATACGCACCAAATCCATAATTATTGAAGGGTGGAAAGCAGGAAACAGACGGAGCCCTGCAAATGCAAACAAGTGTGATTATGGGGTGAAGTATGAAAATTGAGACTTGATTACAAGGATTATCATAAATAAGACGACGACAACGAAATCGTTATATATGTTTTACCAAAAAAATACATAATAAATCTGATGCCAAAACAAACTCATTGACAATTATTCACAATGCAATTACATTCCTGAACTAAATTCAGACGGAGCACTGAGCTTGGCTCGCACGTTTATTGAATGCTGCTTGTTTATCTGTTCGATATTCAAAGCCATGTATTTTGTTAATTTGGCGTTAGGCACGTTCAGTCACTAATTTGTTTGCTTAATGAATGAATGTTTGTTCATTCGTTCATTGTCTATTTCCTTGTTTGTTTGCCGAGATAAGAGTTGCCCTCTAGAAGGCTTTTCAGACCTCAAATGAGTAGTTTATGCCTTAGTGATCACAACTTCCAAATGCCGCCTTTCTGTCGACTGAATTAAATATTTATATAATGGCTCACTTGCGCGATCGCATGTTGACTAGAAAAAACAGATATCATGTGCGGATACGGCTTCAGAACAGTCAAACGTGAATATATGGACATTATTCGGCAATGCAATCATTTCATATTTAAACCGACGCTCATCAGCGTCTCAGTCGGGGTCGTCAAAAACTACAGACAGCAGTCAACAGAGACAATGAACCAATACACCTAAGGGTAAGCGGGTATTTTCGGAATGAAAAGAATAACGCGCGTGATCATTTGGATCAAGCAAGCAATATTTGGACGAAATCCGTCATTAGGACACTTGTAGCCCGTCATTTGGACAGTACCAGTCCATCATTTGGACGGGTACAGTCCATGAAACCTTAAAGAACCGGCAAACGCACCACGCGGTTTTGGTCCGAGAAGAGCAGGAGCGAGGAGAGCGCCTTGACGGCCGCGAGGCTGACCGCTTTGCTGCTCCCCGCCGCCAACAGCTCCATCAGCCGTTCGATGCCACCCGACTCGCGGACGATGTCGCTGTTGGCGCCGATAGTGCCGATGGTGCCCATCGCGGAGCAGGCCGCCACCACAGCCGCGGCGTTGTCCAACTTGCTCAGCTCTATCAGCGCAGGGCAGGCGCCCTTCATGGCCAGCGACTGCACTCCCACCGTCACAACGGCAACACGACGCAACGATGACGGGTGGGACTGTAATTCACACCCCCTTTTTGAACAGCAATTGTAAAACAGCGAAAGGTAAATGTGACAACCAACCATAGGCTCGGTAGACAAATAAGCCTTACATCATGTTATGGAATCGCAGGAAGTATCATGGACACGCGGGCAGGAGAGGAAGAGGGAAAACCACGAGCGGAAGAGTGACAAGAGTGTTCAAATAAGACAAACACTAAACACTACAATAATAGTAAGTACCTTTAACTCTGTCCACATAATGTTAAATTATAATGATAGCTCAGCTCAGCGTCGTCGATATTGCAACACACAGGAAAGCCCCAAAGCCCTCCCTCGCGCACCTGCCCCGTCTCCCGGCTGCACGTGACGAGCTCCTCTAATGCAGCCGCCGCTTCGGTGCGCTCCTCCAGGCTGCCGTTCTCGAGCGCGTGTATCAGAGAAGTGGTTGCGGGGCGAGCGGTGACGGCCGTGGCACGCAACTGTGCGCGGATATTCTCCGCCTCCACCGCCATCCCATCCGCCCCCACCGCCTGCATCCCACCAAAGCAATCCAACATCAGATTATTCGCTCCGTTCACATTCACATACACGCATACCTCTATCTCTCACTCTCTCTCTCTCTCTCTCTCTCTCTCTCTCTCTCTCTCTCTCTCTCTCTCTCTCTCTCTCTCTCTCTCTCTCTCTCTCTCTCTCTCTCTCTCTCTCTCACACACACACAAACACACACACACACACACACACACTCACTCTCTCACACCCACAAACGCACCCACGCGCCAGCGCAAGCCCACACTCTCACACACATATACACTCATACTCAAACACACACACACACACACACACACACTCTCTCTCTCTCTCTCTCTCTCTCTCTCTCTCTCTCTCTCTCTCTCTCTCTTTCTCTCTCTTTCTCTCTCTCTCTCTCCCCCCTATGGCCCTACACACCCACGCAAACATGTACACACTCACAAACACGCGCATGCACACACACAGATACCCACCAAGACGCCCCGCACACTCACATACACATACAACGCACACTGACACGCACCCACACACATTCACACATTCACATACACACACTCACGCCCGCGCACACATACACCCTGAGCCCGTATACACATTCATAGCATGTAAATTTCTAGGAAGGAGCATACAATGTCGCCGAAACAATGAGTTCCTAGGATTCGGACACTCAATTTGGACATCATCATATTGTTATGCTTGAAATCTTCCCTCACTCTCCCGCTCAAACCAAACTCACCCATGCCCTTCCAGCCCGACAACACCAAGCCAGCGCAAGAAAGCCATCACGCAGACGGTGGGAGGGCGCTCACCAGCGCGTTGCGCACCGGCACTAGCCGTGGGTCCCGCCGCTCAACTGATGCAGGTCTCCCGGCACCGCGCCGTGGGCTGCCCACCATACCTCTCACCCCCCCCCCCCCCCCCCCCCCCCCCCTCTTCACCTCTCTTCCTCTACCCCCTCGTTTCTCTCCGCCCACTGCTACTCTATCTCCTCGGCACGCCGCAAACGGGTCACTCCACCAAACGTGCCCTCTTCGAGGCAAAGACAATCCAGGTGGCCGATGAGCACAGACCTCACTCGCCTCCTGCCTACATCCCGCCAGAACAGGACTGTAAGTTCTCCTCCTCCTCCCCTCTTCTTTCCCACTTCTCTACCTTCGTTAGCTTGTTCCCCTCATTCCACTTCCGACACACACATGCATACACACACACACACACACACACACACACACACACACACACACACACACACACACACACACACACACACACACACACACACACCACACACACTCACACCACACCCACCCACCCACATGCTCACACATACATACACGCATACATACACACATACACATGCGCACATGTATACACACACGCGAAAAGAAAAACCTGTATACACACACCAGCGAACGCAGCCCTTCGGCGAAGCCAGAGCCAAACTTAGGCGGCACTGCGTGCAAGTGAGGTCGAATGAGTTCCACGTCATGCTTGTCGAGAGCCACGCAACCGCGTCTAGCTCGCCGTGTCGAGGGATTGTTTCCGCGTATTGCTTTGCGTGTACGTACGTCGGTGCGAGATGGTATCGCTAGACGCCTAGACCACTGTCGGAAACTCCGCTGTGGCAGTGCTCACTTTCACGGGACAAAAAGGGGCGCGCCTGTCAGTGTCTGGGCACGTGAGGAAGCTCAACGGCGTCACGGAGGCTGTTTGCAGCGGTCGCGGTGTCTGGTTCGGGAGGAGGGCGCGGTGGTCGGGTCGGGTCGTGATATCGCTACTGAACTACAGCGATGTGGTCGAGTGTGGCGTTGGTGCTTCGGCGCTAACACTGCACCCAGTGATGAATAACGGCAGTTATCATCGATTCGATTTCTCTCGCGAGGGCGCTGTGCTGATGCTGTGGCATGCCTTTTTGTTCCTCGGGCGTAGGTTTTTCCCTCCTCTCTTCTTTTTGCTCCTCTGCTTTTTCTTGTATTATTCAATTTCTTACAAGAAAAAGCAGTCGAGGCCACCAAGCAAAAAGAAGAAAAGTGGAAAAAACAAAAAACCTAAGCCCAAGGAAACCTTTTTTCTTGTAAGTAAAACTTTCTTATTTCTCTCGCGATCTATGCTCAATGGATGTTCAATACCTGTACATTATTATTTAGTGTGCTACCGTACGGCAAACGCCTGTACGATGAATAGATTACAAGAAGAATTACACGACGCCAGTCGATGGACAAAAGATTATTACCGATGATATCATATATCATCGCGATTATCGCTTCAGATGTGTACGGGTACTTGCATCGGGTACCTGTAGCGAACGACAAAGCAGATGATGACGAAAACCTCACCTACAGCATCGTGTCCTGTATTGCTGACGTGTGCGTACGTTATATACACATTTAGCGACTGGGAGTCAGATTATGCCAAAGATGACAGCTTGCTTACATTTTGAATAAACAGGCACTGAAACACCTATTCGGAGGTGTTATTTCTATTCAGCGCTTGATCAGGGAAGGGTGGGTGGGTTGCGCGAGCCGAATGGGCGAGCGCAAAGGCAGAAGGTGGCTGCTACCAGCTAGAGGAGCTGCTTTCTAGGTAAAGCAGATGGGCGTCCGCCGCGGACAATTTACTGCGCTTGTGACGCTTTGTCTCCGCGCGTTGCCTTAGGCGGACTCAACATGGTACGTTTACTAACCGTTAAACCCCAATATTTTACCAATATAAGAATTTAGCGAGTGGGAGTCAGATTATGCCATTGAGATAGACTGAAGGTCTGCATAGGCTACTAATCCGGGGGTTTGGCGACGAGCCAACCGAAGAATAGCCAGGCCGCCGGGGTTTCGCTCATGGTGGGGTCGATGTACTTGCCGGTGACGACGTCGCTGGTTTTCGACCAACCACCCATGTAGCGGATTTTGGTAAGGGGTGCGCCGATGCATGCGGCTGCGGACGCTGCGCCTGTACGTAGGCTATGCGATGTCCACTTGAATTGCGTGGGGGGTGCAGCGCCGATGGTGTTGCACGCCTCACGAATCCACTCGGTGATGGTACCGGCCGTCCACGTGTGTGGCTGGTCCTCGGGCGTGACGGCCCAAAAATCAGTTGGTCCGGATCCAGTGCCGAGGATGTTGCAGTAACAAGTGCGTCCAGCGGTAAAGGCCTCCAGGAGGTCCGCGAGTAGCGGTACTGCATTAATAGGGAGTTGCAGGAGCGGTTTTTCGGCCGCGGTCCTACGCTCGTCTCCCTTTGCTTTTCGTACAAATAACAGTATGTTACCGCCCGTTCGGTCGACCGCGACGTCGTCCATGTGGCAACGTACACCGGTTTCTGCGCGGCAAAAATATCAGATGTTGGTGCAGACTGCGAGCATCGCGTGGAACGTCTTGATCTGTACGAGGTTGTCTGGCTGCCAGGTGAGCGCGCGGTAGTGTCGATGGGCGAAGAGTAGCATCTGTTGTACGATGGGGGTTGGGAGCGGTACGCGAATGTCGGGGGCGGTGATGGGCTGCTGATGCATGGCGAGCCCCCGACGTGCGTCCGTGAGAAGGGGTCCCAACGCCACTCGCTCCTTCAGGTGGTCGCGAAAGAACTTGTTAATGGCTGAGAAGTAGGGTTGGAGGCTGTTGGCTGCGATGGTTCCGGAGCGGGCGAGCCAAGCTGTAAATCGAAGCATGTCGGCCGCGGTCGCCTCGAGGGGTGTGATTCCTTCCTCGTTGCAGAAAACAGTAAAACGGCGCATACCGGTGCCATAGTTGTTGTAGGTGGTGGGGGCGATGGAGCCGGTGAGAAGGTCGAGCACGAGGTCGCCCAAGTCGTCCGTGCCGACGAGTGTGCCGACATGGTTGCGCATCGACGCGTGCCACGGTGCGTGGGCCGCAGGTTCGACGAGTCGGTATTTTACGGGTGCGGCTTGGTAGTCGTTGTCCGCGGATGTCCGGTCGTGCCGCGGTCTTGTCGAGGACGTCCGGGTGGTCGGTGTTGGGTGGAGTGTACCACGTGTTCGGTAGAGCCAAGCCGGGGCGGTACGTGGAAAGCCGTGACGCTCCAGCCGGGCGGTCCGACGCCCTCGTACGCTCCGCGCTTGCCCGGAAAGAATAAATCTCGGAAGGGGGGGTACAGGATCTGTTCGTCGGAAAGTTCGCTTAGTAGTCGGTACCACTGTTTGGCGGGCCAGTAAGGCGCGATGACTGTTGCTTCGGCCCCGGATTGGCGTAACTTCTGGACGAGGTCTGGGAGTAGCGTCCAAGGTGGGTTGCACCAGTTGGTCTCTACTGTCCAGCGGTTGTCGGGTAGATGGAGGCAGTCCACGGCTTCGGAGGTGGGGTTAAGGGTCCGAATCAGAGATCGATTAATGATCAGTAATCGATGCATCGGCGTTTTTGCAATTAATCAATTATCGATATTTAGGCACTACATTTATCGGATGCATCGATCTTTAAGGCTCGACTTATCAAATGCATCAATATTTAAAGGCCTGACTTATCAGATGCGTCGATATTTATAGGCTTGACTTATCAGATGCGTCGATATTTATAGGCTTGACTTATCAGATGCGTCGATATTTATAGGCTTGACTTATCAGATGCGTTGATATTTATGGGCTTGACTTATCAGATGCGTCGATATTTATAGGCTTGACTTATCAAATGCACCAATCTTTATAGCACCGATTTATCGGATGCACCGATATTTATCCCGGGATTTATCAGATGTATTAATATTTATTTATCGTTTCTACCATTGTTTCATTCTTCTATACCGCGCGAACTTAAATCAAATTGCAATTCGCTTTATACCTACACTGACCATATGAAAATCTAGCAGATGAATGAAAAATTGCAATTCACAAACCCTAAATGTTTTTAAGTCATCGACAATGACGAATATAAGATAGTTGCTTACAAGAAGAACCAGATGACGAAAATAAGGAGAAGGTGTTCAAACAGAACTGCATTATCAGTACTATACTAAGAAAAAATGCATCTATGGCCACCGTTGGTTCCGTGATATATTAACGGCCAACACGAGCCGAGAAAGGGTTCATGGATTGACCAATCAGCAACTCGTATGCGTAATAAAAGGGATCATGGTCTCGTTGCCATGCTTGGATAAAACATGTTGACGAGGTGGATCGGCGCCGATGACGGTCCAGAAAGGGATCATTGGTTACGAAGATTTTGATCGACGGATGCGATGAACCTATGCCATCACCTATCCGCTATCCAGAAATTGTGAGGTGCTACTTTGGTTAGGCTAAGATGGCAACCTTAGACTAATAGTAGAACCTAATCTCTGGATCTAATTATACAGCGTAGAGAGAATTAGTAAGATTGTCTTAGGAACAGGGTTTCTTACAATCTGGGTGTGGCGTGATTCTATTCTGTACCGGTCTCTCACCTCTACCAGTAAGTCCCCGTCTTAAATATCCACACCTCAGGTGTTCTAGAAACAGCCTTAGAACCTGTAGCTTGTGCTGTCTGCTAACTAAACCAAACTATTATTGGTGATACAGATTATCTGAGATTATCTGTACCGTCTATCTAATCTTATCGCACAAGCTCTTAGAACTATCTAGAAAAGAACTATCTAGAAGAGATACTGCTAGTAACTCTGTACTGTCGAGGGAAAATACGGCGATACAGTTGTACTGCCGTGATGACAATAAAAGAGTCACTGAATATCGCTAAGATACAGGTACTATTTAGAGGAAATAAATAATGTCAGATACTAGCACTTAGCTAAATGGCTAGGATATGACACTCTCCCCTCCTTAAGCACCAGCGTCCTCGCTGTGCAGTACTCAGGGTCTTGGTTTCTTGGGGGTTCTTGCAGGCCAGCGATTGCGAAATCTGACAAAGTCAGGGGTGCCAGAAAATTCTCGATAAACATCCGTTCGAAGGAATTCGGAAAAGATGTTTAAGTGGTTGACTCCTCGCATGGGTTCCCAAGTGTCCTCGCTAGGTACGTTGAACGGTGCTGCCCAGCGGACCTTAAACAAAAGTCCCGTGCCATTGGAGTTAAAAGCCACGTCGAGTATTTTATCGACTTCAAATCGCTTCGCATCGTGCACAATCGGAATTGGCTGTGCACTGTTGGCCTGTTCTGGTTCTGAATTCCATTTCTCCAGTAAACTGGCGTGTACAACATCGTGAATCCGTACTCCAGGGGGTAGCTTAAGCCGAAATGCAACCGGGGAAACTTCCTCCGTAATGAGAAACGGTCCAATGTAGCGGTCGCGTAGTTTAGAACATGGCTGTTGTACAAACCGTAGATTTGTCGCCTTGAGCTTAACCTTGTCGCCAACTGTAAAAGGTACTGGTAACCGGTGCCGATTTGCAGCGTCTTGCATGTGTGCTTGGGCTGCTTTGACGCAGTCGTGGGCAAATCTGTGCATCTCGACCAGAATCTTCACTTGCTCCGGTAAAGTACGGCTAGGCTCGTTATCGTCAAATGTAGCCGTTGTTGGAGATGTCGGCTCAAATCCTAGCGTCGCCTTAAATGGAGACATAGTCGTTGACGTAGAAACCGCTGCGTTGATCGCGAACTCCACGTTGGTAAGGTGTTGAACCCAGTCGTCGTGCAAGGGGTGCACATAGCATCGTATGACTTGCTCCCATGTCTGGTTTACTCGCTCAGTTTGGCCATCTGTCTGGGGGTGATAGCTCGTAGAGATATTAAGCTTGGTGCCAACAGCCCTAAATAGGGTTTGCCAGAAGTCGCTCATAAACCGGGGATCTCGATCGGATATTAATTTCCGTGGTAAGCCAAAATGCCGAAAAACAGCGCGGTGCATAACTTTTGCTAATTGTTCCGCTGTAATCGTTTTCGTAATTGGCTCGACAATCGTCCGTTTCGTAAGCATACAGACGAATACCACCACAGCATCATACCCATCGCACTCAGGAAGGTCCGTAATCAGGTCAAGCGATACATGCTCAAAGGGCCTGGTCGGTACCTCATGCGATTGAAGGAGTCCATAAGACTTGTGTCGCGCTGCCTTGTTGCGTTGACAGGTAACACAGCTGCGTACATAGTGTTGTACTGTCCGCTTCATGTTAGGCCACCAAAACGTCCGGGTTACTGCTGCCAATAGTCGAATAATACCAGGGTGTCCCGCGGTCGGTGCGTCGTGTAGTTCGTACAATACTCTTGATCGCAATGTAGAGACGTTCGGAACATACAGTCTTGTCCCGTAGGCGTACAAGAGTCCATTAGATTGACGTACCAGCCAGGTAGGCAGAGATTTCCGGGTAAGCAGATATTTGTCCGAATCATAAGCACTTTTGATTTCCGCATGAAGTCCAGAGTCAGGATGTAACCGGGATTCCAGGGAAAAAATCTGTGCGTGTAACTCGCATTCTGCTTCGTCGTTGGTCCAATCGCGTAATAGTTGCAGCTTCTGTAATGAGTCCTTCAGGTCAGGTCGGCGAGACAGAGCGTCTGCCTGGTTGACTGCTCCCTTCTTGTATACGATGTCCATCTGTCGCTGGTAAGGTGCTAAAACTTGAAGCCATCGCACCTGTCGAGTAGACAAATCGCGCTGCCGAAAGAAGTGTCGCAACGTGTCGTGGTCCGTAATTACTGTAAATCCCGCCGCGCCATCTAAGTAGCAACGGAACTTCAGTAGAGCGTCTCGAACTGCCAGTAGCTCTTGTTCGTGGACAGGATAGTGTACCTCATGCTTGTTCATCTTTCGAGCATGGTACGCAACAGGTTGTAATCCAATACCTTGGTCTTGTAATAGCACAGCTCCTACTGCAAATCCAGAAGCATCTGTGTACAGTGTGTACCTTGCATTAGGAGAAGTGTCAGGAATTACCAGTACTGGTGCACGTACCATCGCGTTTTTAATTTGCTCGAATGCTGACTCGGCTTGAGGAGTCCAGCGAAATTCCGGTGTCTTCTTGGTCAGGTCCGTTAATGGGGTTGCTAGGGTTGCGAATTGGTTGATAAACCTCCGGTAATATCCAGCAAGTCCCAGAAATCCACGTACTTCAGTCACAGATTTCGGTCGGGGCCAATTTTGTACTGCCTCAACCTTGTCGGGGTCCATTCGGATCTGTCCAGCTTCCACCACATGCCCAAGAAAATTGACGCTCGATCGTCCGAAGTAACACTTAGAGAGTTTGATATGCAACTGGTGTCGCTGCAACTCTCGTAACACGAGTCGAATATGCTCGAGGTGTTCGTCGGCCGTCTTACTGTAGATCAACACGTCGTCCAAATATACCACGCAGAACTTGCCAAGATACGGGGCCAAAACTCGATTCATCATCGCTTGGAATCCAGCTGGGGCGTTACAAAGTCCAAAGGGTAGAACGCAGTACTCGAACAGTCCGTAATGAGTTCGGAATGCTGTCTTATGTATGTCGCGCTCTTTGACTCGAACTTGATGATAGCCTTTATACAGGTCCAGCGTGCTGAAATAGTGAGCCCCATATAGCGAGTCGAGTAACTCATCAATCCGGGGTAACGGTGTTCGGTCTTTCCTCGTGAGGTCGTTGAGTTTCCGGTAGTCTACGCACATACGCA
The DNA here is from genome assembly GCA_026401115.1 of Tetraselmis chui. Lineage (NCBI taxonomy): Eukaryota > Viridiplantae > Chlorophyta > Chlorodendrophyceae > Chlorodendrales > Chlorodendraceae > Tetraselmis > Tetraselmis chui. The sequence continues at coordinate 502,073 of JAPMLY010000017.1, forward strand.
TGGTACCATCCTTCTTGCGTACAAATAAAATCGGGGCACCATACGGAGATTTAGACGGACGAATCCAGCCTTTTGCGAGTAAGTCTTGCAACTGTACTTGAACCTCCCGGAGTTCTGCTGGTGACATACGGTACGTTCGCTCCTTAGGTGGTTCATCGCACTCCAAATTAATTTCAAAGTCGCACTCGCGAGTTGGCGGTAGACCGTCAGGCTCCTTGATAATGTCCGTAAACTCATTCAGGGAATCTCGTAACGAAGTCGTCCACTCAGGTTGTTGATCAGTGTTGATGTCGTCGACCGCGTCCTGTACTTCTCGTAGTCCAATCACGAAGAGGTCTGCTGGTTGTTGTCTAAGCAGCTTTGCCATCGCATCCGCCTCCAAGTGATGTACTGTCACAGGTACGGTGTACTCGTCGCCAGACACCATAGCTTCGCCAGTTTTACGGTCGCGAATCGTTTTAGTAGACCAATCTATATCCGGGTTGACGGCTTGTAACCAAGGTTGACCGAGGATGATGTCGAATTTATCCAGTTCTGTCGTAATTGCGTCCAGACGTATGTCTAGGGTCCCTACTGTGAGTACTTCATTCCGTAGTCGCTGGCGAGTCGTAGTTGTACTACCATCTGCCAATTTTATCCGGTATTTCTCTCCAGTAACCGTCGGAATGTGATGCTCCCGTACCCACTCAGCCTTGCAGAAATTTTCCGAAGCGCCAGAGTCAACCAAAATACGGCATCGATGTCCGCGTAAGGTGCCTCCCAACACTAACAGACTTGTTCCAGACTGGGTTGTGGATACATGTAGCGTCGCAGGAACACTGTCTTCTAGTCGGACGTTCTTGTTCATCCACCCGTCAATCGGTTTCCCAAAAGTCTCGTAACGAAGAGGGAACTGCTGTTCTCCACAGACTAGATAACCCGTACGCCGTGCCGAAATTAATTCCTTCCAGGTAGCCCATACTGCCCGAGAAGTTGACGTAGCGTCCGGTATCGATCCGGGTCGAACGCGAGCGATATACACGTAGCGCTTATTCTGTCCGGAAGACTCCGTCCCTAAAAGGCGTAAATTTGTTTCGCTCACCTTTAATCCAGTTGTCTCCGTAAGAGCTCGCACTGCTGTGTATTCCGGGGTCGCGTCTTCAATCTCCTGTTTGCCACCAGGAAACCAGACCATGCCAGTGTCCTCTTTCGCTAGTAACACTCGTCGGCCATCGGTAACAAGAGTCGTCGAGTGAGTCCAGTAGGTCTTCGGGGGATTCTGTAGGTTCTGAGGCAGAAATCGAACTCGATCGGTGTCGTCGACGTAGACTTGCGTCGTCCATCTTGTCGGTCCAACATCTTGCCTTCTTCCTTCTATTCCATCGTTCGTGGGGCAGGTAAACACATGTTCTTTCGCCGCCAGCTCGTCGACAAGTCGGAAATTTCGCAGCAGCTTGAACCATGGTTTTGCCCTCCATTTTGGAACCACTATAACCGCTCTCAGATGGGGATGAAGCAGTTTACTCCGCAAATAATGGCCCAAAAAATCTTCTAATTCATTAAATGGCGCATTTAGCCAAATTCTCCGGTACTTCTGTAAATCTCTCTCCTGAAATGGGCGCGCCGGACAGCAAAAATCCTCCGCCACTTGAGAATTAAGGCCGTCATTATCGCTAGCTCCATCTAAGTCGAAAGGTCCGTAGGTCTGAGAGTACTTCAGGAAATACTCCCTATTCATCATCCAGTCGCTAAAGTCCTTGCTCCTAAAGACTGGCCTCAATGTCGTTTGAGGTAACGGGTCTCGTACTTCTTCTGTTCTGGTCTCTTCCTGAGTCGCTGTAGGAGACGAAACCTCATCCTGCAGCTTGCCGCGAGCTGCCGACTCAGGTCTCACTTTCCCGGCCGGGATTTCCTCGTTCTGTCATTCTTCTTGTTCTTTCTGTCTGGGCAGTCGATAGCGATGTGTCCCTTCTTGTGGCAAATGAAGCACTTGCCCTCCTTCTTAAATCTGTCGACCTCCTCTTGAGTGAGGCGTCTAATCTCGTACAGCTCCCGCGGCTTTTCTTCGGTCGCGCCATGCGAATCTTCCTCCAACTCACTGTCGATCTCCTCCGCTGCCTCTGAAAAGTCGCTGTCTTCTTCGATGGCGTTCAGTCGGCCTGTCGAGCGTTGGGTCGTCTCAATCTTGGTCTCCGCTGCCTCCGCTCGCAGAGCTGCTTGAATCGCCTCGTGTAGGGTCTTAGGGTTTTTCAGGGCAACTTCCTTATGAATCGAGGGTCTCAAACCGCGCTGGAAATCATGTACGTTATCTTCTTCGTGACGGTGAGGAAGCTCCAATAATTGTTCTCGAAAATAGTTCGCGTACTTCAGGACCGTGGTTTTCTGTCTCGCTTTGTCCAAATTCAATCTCGCTTGTTCCGCCGGTGTTCTTCCGCAGAATTCCTGAATTAAGGATTTCTCCATCTCAGAAACTCCGGAAAATCCTCCACCGACTTCATCTCCAGTCTGCGCAACTTGGGAGTACCACCACTTCGATAGTGGTCCTTCCAGAAAGCCAGATACCCAGTACACTCCTCTTTGCTCTTCAGGGTTAACGCTGTGATACCGTAGATACCCTCGTGCATGTCGGAACCAGTTTCTCAGCTCGTCGATGTTAGTCGTAGCGATGCTCTTGATCTTGGCTGGTTTGACATCGTTCGGCATCATGCTTGGCATCTCTCGCGTCCTCTCCGATCTCAATTGTTCTCCTCGAAGAAAATTCTCCGTTTCTCGGCTTCTGTTCACTCGTCCTTCAAAATGCCTGAAACCGTTGTCGACGTGGTCACGCAGTTGAGATAGCTCAGTCGAAAAAGTGTCAACTCGGTTACTTAGTCGTTGTAGCATCTCGGTGACGTGTACCGACATAGGCTCCATCGTGGGACTCGATCCTTCTCGCACTGTCTGTCTTCTACCATCTGTCGACGTCGGCTGTGTCGGCACAGAAGGCGCCCCCTCTGGTCGACCATCAACTTCCTCTGGTAGTCTCTCTCCTGCTCGGTTAGACATCTTCGTCTCGTCTAGCTGTTCTGAGGCTCCGAAACCACGTGTGAGGTGCTACTTTGGTTAGGCTAAGATGGCAACCTTAGACTAATAGTAGAACCTAATCTCTGGATCTAATTATACAGCGTAGAGAGAATTAGTAAGATTGTCTTAGGAACAGGGTTTCTTACAATCTGGGTGTGGCGTGATTCTATTCTGTACCGGTCTCTCACCTCTACCAGTAAGTCCCCGTCTTAAATATCCACACCTCAGGTGTTCTAGAAACAGCCTTAGAACCTGTAGCTTGTGCTGTCTGCTAACTAAACCAAACTATTATTGGTGATACAGATTATCTGAGATTATCTGTACCGTCTATCTAATCTTATCGCACAAGCTCTTAGAACTATCTAGAAAAGAACTATCTAGAAGAGATACTGCTAGTAACTCTGTACTGTCGAGGGAAAATACGGCGATACAGTTGTACTGCCGTGATGACAATAAAAGAGTCACTGAATATCGCTAAGGTACAGGTACTATTTAGAGGAAATAAATAATGTCAGATACTAGCACTTAGCTAAATGGCTAGGATATGACAGAAATAGCACGAAATACATGAGAATATATCACGTTGCGTATGGATTTAAAAATAGTGACAATATGGGGACGAAACGTCAGTCTACCAAGCGACTACACGTCTGTAGTCAACTTGAAAAGCGCGCGGCAACCACAGAAACCAGTAGAATTTTTCACTCCGATGCGCGATGTCTAACCGTGGAAGGATGTCCGCCTCGCATCATTATCAACTTGTGGAGTTGGACGTGACGATATCGTCGCAGAAAGTCTCTAGTGGGGCGCGGCTTCTGCAAGTTGCGTTGGGATGGCCTCGTATCTACTCGACGCGGCGTCGAAGGCGATGCTACAAGACTTCGTCGACGCTTGCGCTAACTCGCATTAATCGTCGGACGCTCTCCGACTCGTAAAGGTGCGTACTGCAACATTGTGCAACAGACAACACCATTCGTTTTAGCAAGGGCTTGCCTACGCCGATGCAAACACAAAGGACTTTTAGACGTCGGTAGTGGTATGGAGATTGTGGAGACTCTCGACAGCTTCGCTGCAAGTGTAGGCAGCGACTACTATTTTTTAGTCTGCGTCAAGGACGGTATAGAGGTGAGTCCCATATGCTTTATTTCAAGTGCCACTGTGCTCCTTTAACGTCTACGTAGTCGTGCCCATATATGCCGAAACCCTGCAAATTCGAGCGCGCGCGCGCGTGCGTGTGTGTGTGTGTGTGTGTGTGTGTGTGTGTGTGTGTGTGTGTGTGTGTGTGTGTGTGTGTGTGTGTGTGCTTCGCAAGTCTTACTTGTAATGTATATTCTCAACTGTGTCGTGTGTGTGGAATGGACCTTTCATTATCAACTGACCGTGCTTGCTGTGACTTTTCTCCGTGTGTTGTGTTAGGGATGGCTCTTGGCCTTGTGGCGCAGTAGTTGAATAGTTTACGTGCTTTGCCAACGACGACGGAATATCTTGAAGACCACCAAATGAGCAACGATGAGATGGTAATCACGTGCCAGTTGTTAGCTCCCATGCATGTCGTGAACGTGTGCGCCTTTTTCGCATGTAATGATCAATACTTCGTTATAAAGTGTGACCCTTCATTGCATGCATTCTTTCCCGTTATGTTACGTGAGTTGTGTGCATTACATCCTGTGTGTGTGTGTGTGTGTGTGTGTGTGTGTGTGTGTGTGTGTGTGTGTGTGTGTGTGTGTGTGTGTTGTCTGTAACTTTTATTTATCCTGCAACTTCACCACTGTTTTGTTACGTTTTGACCCTTCACTGCATGCATTTTTTCTATTTTGTTACGTGAGTTGTGTGCATTACATCCTGTGTGTGCGTGTGTGTGTGTTTTGTCTGTAACTTTTATTCATTATGCATCTTTACCACTGTTTTGTGCGGCCGTGTTGGTATGTTGGAATCAGTGTAAGACACCGTTCAATATCATTCCTAAATCAGTGGCTTCTTTTGCCTGTGTTCATTGGGTGTGTCCCTTGGGCCCGTAAAACAGATGTTGAACGTGATAAAACGCACCTCGGTGCACAAGTTGTAAAGTGCATTGCCAATGTTCAGGCTATTAGCAGCAAGCCTTCGTAACTTAGTACTTCTTTTTTGTTTCGTTCCGTAACAAGCACTTACAATCTCTCCAATACTCTCATTGCATTGTATTTGCTTCGGTGTGTGTGTGTGTCTGTGTGTGCGTGTGTGTGTGTGTGTGTGTGTGTGTGTGTGTGTGTGTGTGTGTGTGTGTGTGTTGCTTGTCTGCGTGAACTGCTCCTCCAGAGGAGAGAGCGTGAACTGAGTTCCTAGAAAGCGCTCATCTTTTGGGATACTTGTCTGGCAACGAACGATTTTGGGATACCTATGTGGCAGCGCACCATTTTGGGACACTCCCTTGGCACCACATGGTCCAACTATTCGTAACCATGGTCCGGACTATCACCAACATGGCAATGCATCGTTTTGGCACCACAACGAGAGATGGCAATGGGAGCTATCTCGCCGGTCAATATACTTTTATTGTTATACCTTCTCTCTACTCTTTTGAGCGATTACATATTATTCCTTTAACCCCAATGATCCCAGACACGACAACCTGTAGTGGGCAGGGTAAAACCCACGTTGAATGTGCTGCGCTGGGTGAGGGGTTTGTAGCACATTTTTTGCCGGGTTGTATGGGGATAGAATGTAATTCACGTATTTTGAATAATGCGTCATGTCTCCAACGTGCACACGGGTCTCAGCCTTGGAGAGCAATTGCATTGTGCCCTTCCCATCCACGACAACATGATTTGGGTTGTGAGCTGGGCATAATTGCAATGAAGCAGTGATTCACTTATCAAATGCACATAAGTTTTTCATGAGTTTTTTTAAATCTAGTACTTATTTTCGATTTATAAAATTTCGATCTTGAGCGCCTGAAGTAACAGATGCATTGATCTTTAGTGTCCGAAATATCAGATGCATTGATCTTTTGTGCCGCGATTTATCAGATGCAGTGATATTTTAGAGGTTGAATTATCATATGCATTGATATTTTAGAGGTTGAATTATCAGATGCATTGATAATTAGGGCATGACTTATCAGGTGCATCAATCTTTACGTGAATGAAAATCAGATCTAGTGATGCGATTTTTTATACAATATATCGATTCTCGATCTTTATTCACTGAATTGATCAAGATTCTCGATCTTTAAGTTTGAATTAATCACGATTCTCGATCTTTAAATTTGAATTAATCGTGATTCTCGATCTTTATGCTCTCAATTTCGATTCGGACCCTTAGGTGGGGTCTCGCCAGCGGGCGTTGTAGCGGGGAAGCTGCGTATTGCCCTGCGTGGCAAACCTGTCGATGGAGTGGGGGCCCCACATGGAATTCAGGTAAGTGAAGATGCGGGGGTTGAGTTGCCAGTCGTCCCGGTCGGTTTCGCGGCTCAGTCTGTCGGCGCAGACGTTGGCTGCGGAGCGAATATATCGCGCGCGGATGCTGATGTCGTTGGTGTCGATGAGTTCCCACAGTTTGCGCAGTTCGTCCATCATAGCCGGGGACCTCGAAGTTAGGTGACTGAGGACTGCCACCACTACTTGGTTGTCCTCGTGCAGGAGGACTTTGCGGCCGCGCAGGAGGGGCAAGAACGAAAGGACGGCGAGTCGCACGGCCTTTAATTCCTTCCAGGTGATGTGATGCTGCTGGTCTGTCGCTGCCCAGAAACCTCGGGCTTCCAACTGTTCGTTTAATACAGCTCCCCAGCCGTAACCTGAGCTGTCGCAGTGCAGGTAGGCGGTCTCGATGGGGGAGAATATGGAGCGGCCGTTGTTGGCGGAGGGGACTTGCGTCCACCATTGGAGGTCTCGTCGCAACTGGTAGGTGAGTTGCACCCGGCCTCCCCATCCCGTGCGCGTAGCGAGGACGTCGTGTAGTTCGCGGAGGTAGAATCGGGCTGCTGAAATGGCGAGGTACAGGTACTGTGCTTTTCCGGCGAGCACCGCGAGCTGCCGGGCAGGGAGCCATCGTGCGTCGCGCGTAGAGCGTTGTAGGAGGGTCCGGGCTAAGGTAGCGATGGCCTGTAGTTTCGAAGCAGGGGCTCGGAACGTAGAGGTTGTGGTGTCGATTTGGAGGCCGAGGTGTTCGCAGATTTGCGTCGGCTCCTAGTGGCCTTTCTTGGGGTTGCGTCCTAGCCCGAGGCGGTCGAGTAGGCACGCGACGCGGTCTCGGAGTTGTAACGCTGCGTCTCTGATGTCGGCAAAAAATAGGAAGTCGTCCATGTATGGGAGTAATCGGACACCCCGCCATCGAGAGTTGCGCAGATAGCGACGGGACGGTGTAGGTCGTGTGGGCTGTTGTTGCGTAGCTAGACGGGGGTTGTGTACGGTGGGGTTGAGCTGTGGTTCGCGTAAGTGCCGGATAAAAACTTCGGTAAGCCGGCAAAAATAGTAACTGCTGCATTTCCAGCCCATCGGAAGCCCGGCGAGTCTGTACAGTGTTCCGCGATAATTTACCGTGAAGAAGTCTCTGTCCTCTTTCCGTATGCCCAGGGTGTAGTAGCCGTCCGCTAGTTCGAAAGACACCATCCAGTCGCCGGCCCGCGTCACATTCTTGAGGTGCTTGAGTGTCTCGAAAGTTAGCTTGTGGTCCTTGCAGTACTTGTTCAGGGGGCGTAAGTCGATAATTAGTCGCCATTTGTTTTCGCCCGGTTTTGGGACTAAAAACATTCTGGAAACCCATCTGTTGCGCTGGCCTGGCTCCCAGGCGCCTGACTGCAGGAATCGGGGAAGCTCGGAGTCCATGAAGTCGAGCTGATGTTTTGTTGCGTTCAGCATGGAGGTGCCGCTGTTGAAAGGTGGGGGTCGCCGGCCGCCGATGAAAGGTATGCGAACCCCGTGACGAATCCAACCTAGAACTTGTTCGCTCGCGCCTAATCGCTTCCACTCGGACGCTCTGTTCCGCACGCGGTGTCGCATGAAGTTGGAACGGTCTTTGCAAGACGTGGCGCGGCGGGTCACACCGTCAGGCGTTCTTGTCCGGGTTCTTGGTCTTCGTGTCTTTGGGGTCGGCGTTGTCTCTCGGTGGTGGCTTGGGCTTGGGTTGGGGTCGGGGGTTCGGTGTCGGTGTAGGCCGGTCGGGGGGGGGGGGGTCGGTCGGGAGTCTTGCGCGCGAAGGTAGCTCCCGCGGCGGCTTTGGCGCTAGCGAGTAGTGAACACTCGAGGGTTTTGTCGATGAACGCTCGGTGTAGGTTGTCGTACTCGGAGGAGGCAACGTCCGGTCGCGGCTTGAGGAACCGCTCGTAGGCGAGTTCCGCGAAAACGCGGTCCGAATCGCTCGTCTCCCCTCCGCCCTTGGTGTGTCGGATGTGCGATATCCGCACACGGGCGGCCTCCTCGAGCGCGCTGTGGGTGTGGTTGCTTTGACGCAGGGTGACGACCGCCGCCGCGAATTCCGGTGAGTCCTTGGGATAATTTTGAATGTCTTCCAGAGTTGATAAGCTCGCCGTGTTAGCGCAGGCGGCGTAGGCGGCGTGACATGCCGTGGCGCGGTATTCTTCGAGCGTGGCGTTGTGCCGGCGGGCGGAGAGGTGGCGGTAGGTGTCACAGGTGAGCTTCCAGATTTGTGGGCCGTTGAGATGTCGGGGGGGTAGCTCGAGGCCGGGGGCAATGTAGGGTCCCCATAGCTCTGTGTCGATGTGGTAGTCCTCATATTGCAGGGCTGCTGGGGTTACCGTCGTCGCTGGGGCTGGGGCCAGGGGTCGCACGGTGAGGTCGATCGAGGGTAGCTCGGTCGGCAGCTGGGCGCTGCGGGCGTCGTGCTCCGCAATTCCACCCTTCGGCGTGTCGTTTACGCCGACGGGACTGGCTAGCTGTGTGCTGACTTGCTTTGTTGCTGCTAGTTGAGTGATGATGGTCGAGCTAAGCGTAGCCGTTAGTTCGGTAAAGGCTTGCTGAAAACGGCCATTTAGTCGCTCCTATGAAGCGGCCGCGTTAGCGAGTAAGCGTTGCTCATGTTCTTTGAATTCTATTGATGTAACAAATTCCGGCGCGTCGCGAATTTCGTCGTCGACTTGTCTGTCTGTGGCCATCGTATATTCGAGCAGGGTAAAGAGTCTCGGCCGTGGTAGACGCGGTCGAGGGTAAGCTGTCACCTTGCGCAGCTACGAGAGCTACGATGCATGTTGCGCGAGCCGAATGGGCGAGCGCAAAGGCAGAAGGTGGCTGCTACCAGCTAGAGGAGCTGCTTTCTAGGTAAAGCAGGTGGGCGTCCGCCGCGGACAATTTACTGCGCTTGTGACGCGTTGTCTCCGCGCGTTGCCTTAGGCGGACTCAACATGGTACGTTTACTAACCGTTAAACCCCAATATTTTAGTCAGATTGGTTTTAAATCTAGAGGTTTGCAAAACTTACTTACATATGTGACAGAACGCAAACCTGAACGGTAAAGCGTTACTGTAAAAGCGGCGCGTCTCACCCAGTCCTCGAGGTGACCCTCGAGGACTGAGGAAACGCCTAGCGCAACGCCCCATGCCCTGCCCCCAGCAGCACTAGCTAGCGGCAGCCCCTTAAGCCGGTGCAACCCCCGAGCACTGGCACTCTCTGCTTTGCGCTCGCCCATCTGGCTCGCGCAACCCACCCACCCAACCCATAATTAGCGCTAATCTTCCCCCATGCCAGGCATGTGGTGGTCTTTTGGCCAAATTGTAAGCAAGCTGACATCTTTGGCAAAACGTGCCCTCGGGTAAATACCAATATAAGAAGAGTACCGGGTCCACAAAAAAATATCACCGCAATTTAGCAGCGCTAGTACTGTATGGACGCGGTACAGGTGGTGCCTGCTTTTTTTTTAATGTTATAATAACCGAGAGCACCACAACTGTCCTTTACCCCCGTCCTATACAGAGCGAAAAGGCACGCGTGCCGCGTGGTCCTGTACGTTTTTTGTACGTGATGTTACAATTTTCACGTAGAAGTACGCCACGCGACCACACGTGCCTTGCGTGACACGAAACGAGCTTTCACGGGCACGCAGAGGCCGTGTGATGCATGGAGGATGATGTGTGATGATGCCGCCGCAGAGCTGGAAAATGCGCGGACGAGTGGGTGATAACATATAACGGCAAACCTCAAGGTCGCTGTCATATCCATCAGGAGCAAGACAGGGGTTCTGATCTTTTGGGTACCGCTGGAAGATCATCGTATCAGAATTTTCCCCTTCCGCAGCCTTTCCGCGTGAGTTACTCGGCGTTCCGACAGTAACGATGAGGCCGACGACGACGATTTCGCGACCCCGGCGGGTTATGTCAATCAAAACAAGCAAGACAATGCTCTCCGTTACGCTGCTCCCGTTTCTGATCGGTATATGGATAGGAGATCCGCAGCCTGTAGCCGCGTGGTGGGACAATGGCCACGTGAGAGCCTGCTGCAGCCTGCATGAATTCGAACCCTCCTATATCGGGCTTGATGTCCAAGAACTGCCCAAACCAGCCTTGTTTAGGGCTTAGGGCTTAACCCTACGATTCCGCCGCTCTTACATTCTGTTTCGCCACAACCACCCACGAACAGATGCTGGTAGCAGCTGTGGCGCAGCAGTTCCTGGACTCAAAGGACGTACAGCTACTGAACTCCGTGCTTGACGGCCACCTCACGGGCCCCGCGGATGCTTTCGCCGACCTTGTGGGCTCGGCGGTGTGGGCGGACCAAATAAAGTGCACCTCCGCCGCGCCCTACTGTCCCCTCGTCACCCTGCCGTCGCTGCCAATATTTGACAACTGGCACTACATGTCGAAGTAACTCCCCCCCCCTTCCATCCTCCCCCTCTCTTATACCGTCGACGAAAAGAATTGCGACAAACTCATCATGTGCCGAGCCATCTACCGGCTGTTAATACGCTATTCCACTTAGTTGCTTTCTTTTGTAATTAAGATCCATTTCTTCTCGTCTTCCGTCCTACTGTGTCAAATGACCCTAATAAACCCTGATTCCCTTTCATTCCGTCCCTCCTCTCCGTCTTTTGTATTTTTATCCTTTTTCACCGGTATATATTAATTTCAGTGTGCAATTATTTAGTCCCTTGCTCTGTGTCCCGTACTTTTTCAAGCTGTAAACCCTATAAACCCTACAATTGTGTTCTCCCTGTTTCCCTCTTTCTATATGCAGTCTCTCAACTTTCCCACTTCATCCACGACCAATGCTCATCTTTGTAAAGAAACTGCTTAACCGCATGAGACCTGAAAGTGAGGGTTAGGGGTGAAAACCGTGAGACGCGAGAGTGTGTGATAGGGTGCGTCACGCAGTGACAACGTTGTGAAAACCATAAGACGCAGTGACAACGCGGCAGACGCAATTACATAAGCAAAGAGCACAATAGATATGAATGCGCCCCAAAATGATTCGCGATGCGCTGTCCATGGTAATCCACCTCGCGCGACTCGAAAATGAAATCGAATCACAACAACAAGTCAGGCTAAACTAATTGGTGCCTTACTTATAACCCCCCCCTATCCACATGCATGGTTGTGGTTTGTCTAGGGTTCCATCGGTCCCCCTGCCCCTCGCGCTTCAGGGGTGCGGGGCGCCATACCTCCTCGTCCGAGCGTGTTCAACGGCGAGCGGGGAGTTAAGCGTTTGCGGAGGTTGCGTCTTATGTGTTGAGTGGTCGAGATCGTTGATGTTGGGTACACTCAACGTAAGGAAAGGTTGTGTCCAGTCCGGATGTGTAATATGTGCACTGTATTGTTGTTAACGGTGGCTTTGGATTGTTACTTACGTGTGTTTGGGAGGTCATTGCGCAGTGTGAGAAGGGCAGTGAGACTTTAGTGGGACTTTGGATAGTCGAGGTGTGCAGGGGGCCATTCCTGCTCATTATGAGGGGTAGAATTTGTATTTGGGTATGGGACCAACGTGCCTCCAGAATTTGTGTTCGGTTACAATGCGTTGCGAGATCTGAGCCAGATTCGTCTCTGTCCAAAGTTTGTATTCTTCACGACGACTCGAATGGGATTATCGCAAAAAGTATGTGTGTCTTTTGGTCGCGCTTCCAAGGTGTTTGTGCGCCTCAGTCATGCCATGGGCAAGGGCACGGTGACCTCCCAGTGTGCCACGCGCGTCCCTTAACCCTCCAGTCGTTGTGCCCTTTGCGACAAATGCCCGCAGGTGCATCCCGGTGAACGGCTACCCACAGAGCGCCAACCCTTGCCCACAACAAGACCGCTTGGACCGAGGCATTGCGGATGAGATGTTGCTGTCATTGATGAAGACCTTCACCACCACACACTCCGCTACGTGCAGTGCCCCCCCCCCCCCTCGCCCGCCCTCAACCGATCTACCCCTCCTTATTATCTCATTCTTCTGCTTGACCCCCCACGCATATAAAAAGTCAATAACAGGAAGGGGGGCTTTAGAAATTACTGAGACTATTGTTCGCTATTTGTAACCCCCAACGAACGACGTCACATATTGATGGGTGTGTCTTTTGGTATGTTTCGTCGTGTGCTCTTTATAAACTCCACTCCTACGCTCTTAAGGGGTCGCCGAGAGACAACACACAATCGGTCCAGTTCGCCAATACATTGCGTAAAGAGCTTTCAACTGTTCTTTTTGTACTGAACGAAAGTACGCAACCGTAAAAAAAAAAGCAATTCCCAGAAAATATTGTACTTTGTACCTTCCTCTTTCTCGTCCTCTCCTCCCAATGGCATGCGAATGTGCGGGCTCGTCAAGGGGGGAGCACTGGGTTGGGGATCTAATGCATGGGTTGCTTGTCGTTGAGCGCAGGAGCGCCAGCTTCGCGTTGCGAATGGTGGTCCACATCGTCGGCGACGTGCATCAGCCGCTACACGCTGCCGACGGCGTCGATGCAAACCATCCGGGCGGCGATATCGGCGGCAACGCCCGTCGATTCCTTCCCGGCTGCAACGCCACCAACCTCCACGCTCTCTGGGACTCGGGCGGTGGCAGGTTCGACCACGTCATACCCCCCCCCCGACACCCCCTGTTCCCACCACATCGTCCGTGACATCATCACCTCATCACCCTGACGGTTTACCGCTAAGCCTTAGTGAATACGTGTCACCCACCGACGCAATGGAGTTTACACGAGTCGATTGTTCGTTGCTATTTTAGGACCCTTTTTGTCTTATTACGGCCGGCTTGAAGCACCAATTGTCCAAGCTAAGACGACAGTTATATGACACTGGAACATTTCGGGATAACTGAGTAGATTCCCGTTGAGAGCTTGGCGTTACCCGACTAAGAACCCTACCGTCATGTCGTTCTACATTAAACAGTTTTTGAAAAATACGTGAGGACCGGTGTTTACCGCACAAACGTGTGAACAAACATGCCCCCTTTCCGTCGTCACTCCGCAATCCATGTGGATCGCTTGCAGGTACTCCCTCAACTGGGTATCTACTAAGCCTGAATGGGAAGCCATGCGAGCGGCATTGCTTCGTGATGCACGACAAATGGTGCAAAACCGCACCGCCGTGGCGGCGATGGACCCTCTTCGCTTTGCCTCTGCCCTCGAGACGGCGACGTGGGAGGAGGCGGTGGAGGCGCTTAGCATGAGTGGCGGCTTTGGCCTCGTGCGCCAAATGATCGGCGAGTCGGCCGGAATTGCAGAATCGGAGGTTTTTGTTGGGCTGCAGATGAACCCGCACTCCTTTGGTGGGCCACTTCCGTGTCCGGACGCCGCATACTTTGCTAACGCCGCGAGTGTGAGCACCCAACGCATTATAGTGGGTGGATACCGGTTGTCCTTCTTCCTCCGCCATATAGCTGCGCGGTTACGACGCCAAGGGCTCCTCGTGCAAGGCGGAGACAATGTTTTCTTTGGCGTGACGAATGCCTGGGAGGCGGCCCCCAATGCCGCGCTCTACTAATAATCCCGACGTTGAAGTCGCTATTGATGCGCATGCGCACCTTGTAACGCCATCACGCACATGAAAACACCAAAATGTGATTTTGGGAAGCGCGTATTAAATGAATAAGATGAGTACCCACTCGATTCAAGGCATTTTTGGGCTGTGTTACCTAAACAGTGCGAAAATAAATGATATGGCTATGGAACCGATTTTATGGTTCGATAGACAGTCAATGGAACCCTAAACCCTTTTTCCTTTCTCCTTTAATATGCACTACCATGTCGCCGCCATAATAATACCATTTAAGGATTATAGTGAACCACTTCGAAAAGGGTAACAATGACCCAAAAAAGGAGCAAAAGAAAACGCGCGAAATTCATCACCGACAATGAAGTGCCAGCAACACATTTCGCCAAAGCAAAGTCAAACGCACTTCTGCTTTGGATTTTGGGAAAGAAAATTTATTTAAAATTCTTTTAACATGACAACTCGCTTGTGTATAGATAAGTATCCCCCATTCCCCCCCGCGAGTGAGCCATAGTACACTCCTCCACAAAAGTCCGGACATGCATTATGCTAAGCATAAGCTAGTCAAGAACACGCTTCCCTCTCACCACGGCAAGCACGACGATACCCGAGTACCACCCAATTGTAGGAGAGCCGAGAAGCAAGCAGTAAGCCGCCATCCGGGGTGGTTAGACCTCAGCTAAAAGCGGCCGTTGTCGGTGGAGTTTGTCGAATTAAGCCCATAAACTCCCGGGAAATTGTCGGAACTACACACGTCACTCTGAGCGCCACGCTTAGGAATTGCTCAGGCGCTCATACCAAGCTGCATACTTCTCTGTGTTCCACGTAACCGTATTTTGGGGGGCTTTTTGGAGGGGGTTTGGAGGCGTGGGTGCCGTGTTCAATGCGCGAGGTTTGGTTTGCGGGTGTGTGAATAGAGCACGGAAGTTCACGCCGCTGGCACGGGTGATTTTTTGGGAAGCAAGCGAGCAAAAGCGCACATGACGCAGGTTTGGATAAACACTGCACGTTGTAAACATGCGAGGGCGATTGGCTTAGGGGAGGGGCGAGGTCCAACTTGGCCGTTAAGGACGCATCACGTTGACGGTGGTGTTTGGAATGCTTGGGTATGTGCTTGTGCTAACCACACCCGCCCCACGCGTGGCAACCTTCGGGAATTAGGCTCGGAGGTCAATAGGAATGAAGAATTGGTAGACATATATCGACAAACCCCGCACAAATCGTCTCTCGAGGTGAGCCGACTTGGATGGGTGTTACTTGGCACTGCGGCTCAGCTGTGCCGTAATAATTCGTAAATTGAAATAATTCATAACAAATCGATTTGTGAGAGTTTGAACACTGGAGTAGGTGCGTTCGACGCGCATTGAGAAGACGCGTCCAACGGTACCTGTTTAAAAACGTTTTTCGACCATATATGAGTAAGTTATGATCGCTTGAACATTGTGGCCGAAAGCGGCTTGCCCTTGGACTGTGCGCATATCGGTGGTAAGTCTACATACGCGATTTCTTGCGTTTCCCCCACAGCGGCCTGCCCAACACCTCCTCCCTCCGTCGCCTATGCATTATATTTGCGCGACCATCGCATCAGCGTTCATATTGCGGCGTTGTGCGCCCGTTACTCTTTTCGTCTACCAAGCACGGCGACTGTTTGAAAGAGCGTGCCGCACGGGTGCGGGCGCGATAACCCCAAGTACACATGCCCGGCAGTGTTCGAACTCGCCCCTCGCAGTTGTCCGTGCATTCCATTTTGCGCGCAAAAGCATTGCCTGGGATTTCAGGATATTTGGCAATAAAATCGACGCATGATTACATTTTCTACTTGCGAAGGTGCGAAATCTTGTCCGGACTTTTGTGGAGGAGTGTATATACATATAGGTTAAGAGAGTATGAAAGGATTGGAAATTGATTGCAATGACCATCGATTACTCATTCAATTTGTTGGCATGTCACATGTCCCGTCATGGCCGTGTTTTCCGAGCATATCGTTCAATATCCAAATGTCAAGAATGTAAGCAAGCGCCTACAGTGCACCCAAAAGTTCCAATAACGATGGGAGTGTCGGATGACGAAACTTGAATTGGATTCCAACATGCCGTTGTTCAAGGCGATTGTTTTCCGAGGGTCCTTCCCAAAGCTAGCAGTGCGTTGGAAATTAGACCAACCTCCCTATGATGTGCTTCTCCATGCCTCTCCGTGTTCTTTTCAATCACGAATCGGTGTCACCGCATATAAGTTGCAGTGGATAGCAAATGCCACACACACACACACACACACACACACACACACACACACACGCGCATATTCACACACACACACAAACACACACACACGAAACAACGCACACACACACATACACACACACGAAACAACAACACACACACTCGCGCGAACACACACACGCACACACACACACCCCACACTCACACAAACACACACACACACACACACACACACACACACACACACACACACACGAAACAACAACACACACACGCGCGAACACACACACACACCAAAAAAACACGTACACACACGAAACCCAAACACACCCACACACACAAAGCACGTAAACACTCACGCACTCAAATACACACATACACATACACACAGAACACGTCATAAATCGAGCATAACTAGTTGCCATCGACATGGGCGTGAAATTGAGCTACCATGCCCTCCTCATTGACAGCGAGTATTCATGCAATTTTACAAATTGATGTGCAACGCCCACAGCATAACCCAACATACTCGAAGGTCTTCTCCTCCATCCTTGTTAGAACTAGCATTGCATTACCAAGTGCTTATGTACAAGGTAGCTAGTCCTTATCTTAGTACTTAGTGTTGTACTAATAGCGGCACTCTATTTCCCCGTTAGTGGCGGTCGGCCGGCCCTGCCGGTGCTTTTGCCGGCCGCCATGTCTCTCTTTTCACTCCCTTTGTCCCCAATGTTGGCCCCCTAGCGGGGCGTGCTAGACTACCCGTGTAACCATTGTACTTCCAAACTCCAACAGGTTATGGGCCCTCTACAACGTTACCCGAGATAGTCAGACCTCCGAAATACGGTAGCCCCAAGTAGGAAAAGAGCGTGCAACTTGGATACTGGCTATGAGTCAACACCGACGCTAGCCGCCCAAGGTCCCCCGTGGCCGCCCTAGGCTAGCAGTACCGCCTCCGCCACTCAAGGAGAAGAGCGTGCAACTTGGATACTCGCTTGAATTACCACTACCGACACCAGCCGCCCATGGTCACATATGGCCGCCCTCGGTTGGTTGTCTACACCACCCAGCTCACAACTCACCGATGCTATCGACCGGATATGGTTTCAAAATCAAATTCAAACCGATTCGCGAAAATTCGGCCCGCGCGTACTTTAGATATTACTGTTTTTGTTTTTTCCCGAGGCAACACAACGCTCATCTGACTAAGCGAGGTTCTAACCTAGCCCACGGCGAAGGGGGGGAGTCGACACGACAGCGCCCGACTATTTCTTTCGAGTGCCTACACGCGGTTGGCGGCCCTGTTGGCCTATCCCCTTCCCCGCCGGTCGCTCTCATGCGATAGCTAATTCACCCGTGGACGGTTTTCCCGCTACATGTCAGACTATTACATTATGCAGTACATTTGGACCAGTTTATTGTCGGCAACTAGCCGATAGCATCCCGTTCATGTGAGCACATGTAGCATCACCTACCCGGCTTGAGATACCGCTACCCGAACAACGCCTACGACCAAGATGACTCCTTCCTCGAAGACAAGCAAGGGCGACGACAAGACCTAAGCTACCTTGAGGGGGAGTGTTAGAACTAGCATTGCATTACCAAGTGCTTATGTACAAGGTAGCTAGTCCTTATCTTAGTACTTAGTGTTGTACTAATAGCGGTACTCTATTTCCCCGTTAGTGGCGGTCGGCCGGCCCTACCGGTGCTTTTGCCGGCCGCCATGTCTCTCTTTTCACTCCCTTTGTCCCCACTGTTGGCCCCCTAGCGGGGCCGGCTAGACTACCCGTACAACCATTGTCCTTTCAAACTCCAACAACCCTCGCATTCCTCAAGGACATAACAACAGCGGGCCTAAGCGCACACATATCATGTAGGGCCTTACAGACATCCCTTATCAACCTTACACGCTGCCCATTCGTCCTCCCGGAAGAAATCCTTCCCGTGCAACTCAGCCCGCATGCACGCAACCGGATATTTCATATCTCTTGGACACACGCTTCGGTGGACACTCCTCATCACGCCAAGGTTATTCCTCCAAGGTTATTCCCCAATCATCAAAATGCAAAGCAGACATCGATGATATTGCACCAACAACAGCCTCAGCGAGACACATCAACATGTACTACAAAAAGTTGTAGCGCCAGGGCAAGGCGCTCGTTGGACATCGACAGCGCCGCTGAAGTCGAGCCGATCCAAGAGGTGGAGAGAGACCCCAACATGACCATAGGACAGCCGTTGGAGGAAGAGTGGGATGGCTGCGGAGATCCGCAGGATCAGTCGCCGCCGAAAACGCATGTGGGGAGAGTTTTCGAAAAAATGCCCGTACCCATCACCCACGGAGACTTTATGTTTGAGGGTGTTGGAAGCACCCGGCTAAACCCACGCAAAACGAGCATGGGAGAAAGAACGCTAGCATAGAAACTCTACTCTAACCCCTCAACAAAATCCATAACATCCACCCACTGTCAGTCACTCTACGTGAAGATGCGTTCTTCTCTGCGAATATCGAGAACTCCCTCGTCCTTTGGTCGCAGACATGTATTGCCGACCCAAGAGTATGACTATCAACATGCCGAAAACCTTGGCGCATGTCATCTTGAGCGCCAACTCAAAACGCCACCATACCCCAAGTGCTATCATGTTGGTGCTCCCCAAATGGCTCCACACCCCTTACAGAACTACCGAATACATCACGTCATCACCCTTCCCGTGGACAAGCGCACGCTCCGCTCGCCCGACCAACACAAATAAATACCCTCAGCTGCCCTATTTGAAAAAATATGGGAAGTGTGCGTCTACCTCCTTGCGAACCAACTCGCACTCGACACTCTACCCCCACGCTTCACACACTCTATTCCGGTATCAAACACCTCTCCTCGATGGAGCTTGCTCCTATCCATATCTTTCCCACTCTACCGCCCCCTCAGCCTTCTACACCTCCCACAGTTCTGGCATTTACTCCGTCCCCATCTTATCTCCCGCCACCCCTCTCTACCTGCGCTGACACTGATCAGCCCTAATCTTCTCCGCCAAATCTTGCGCCATGGAATGCGACTGTGCCCATGATTCATACAAATGGATCCAAAATATCCTCCCCTTTCCCCGCTGAGGCGGTGGTCGCCTTCCCCACGGAGGACCTTACACTCGGAATGTTGGTATTGTCCTCGCCCCCCATCCAAACGATCACCCGAGCGGAGTTTGCTGCCCATGATATCGGTTTGGACGCGGGCGCTACACACCTCCTTACCGACAACGCATGCTCCCTCCGTCTCATCCAGAAATATTTTCGATTATCGACCTCGCTACAACACCACCTCCATAAAGATGTCCTCCAAGCCATTCACGATAAAATCAAACACCGAACTGATCTCGGAACGCTGGCACATCTCAGCAAAATCAGAGTGCACAACGGGTCTGTGGCAATGACCCTATTTATAACCTCGTCACAACGGCAGCGGATGGGCAACGCCCCTCTATCATGTACTCCACGGATCTAAACCCCACTAGGAAAACAAAAGTTGGTATTACACAACACAAAAGTCACCCGGGGGCTGTCCTTCATCCAGCGCATATAAACGACCACAAAGTGAAACTCCGCCACGCACAGCGAAGCCCACACCATCAAACTCCCTGCCCAAAGTACAAAACACGGTCACATCATACACGTCGCCCAAGTCAACCACGCCTACTTGAGCACCCATAAGCAACATCGTGATCTCACGCAACGACCGTTCACCCACAAACAAGTCTTTGTTGGGGGCTGGGGGTCCACAATTCCCGAGTTTTCTCATGGTGGTCGACGCACCTCTTTTACCTATGGGGTCGATTCCTCAACCACATTCACATGGCTACCAACTGTCCCACTACGGTCGGTCCCCGCCAAGACCGTTACAATCACAGCGCGCTAAAGCTCCTAGTCTCAATCCTCGAGGCAGCCATGGTAGGACGATGGGACACAATCTCCTTGAATTCATCGAAGTCTTCACGCCCCTTCGAATCGACAGTCTCCATGAATCGGACGTCACCGTCCCCGCCCATACCGTCATATCAAGGATGACAGATGCAACGGAAGGATTACCCTCCCTCGCCCCCAACACGCTTACCATCATACCCCCTCACATTCTTCCCCCGATCTTCTCCCCCGTGCACACAAAACTAGACTTGATCAGACTTGTCGACCCCTCATATGCCCCGCCTCCAGCAAACGGAGGAATACAAGTTGGTTGAATTCCCTCTATCCAAATTTGCGAATGGGACTACTGCATAGACACCACCTTTCCCAGGTCGCGTCGAGCATCACAACGAAATATGCTCCCCTACCCAGAATTCATAAGCTACACTGACCTCGGACCCACGTACATGTTCTTCCCATCATCATGAGCACCAGCTACCCGGACACCACAGCAATTAAAAGCATCACTACCCTCCTCACACTGCGTACGAATCCCTACCTACAACAACGGTCTCCCCTATTGTTCATAAACTTGCATCCGCAAACACTTAGGCAAAAGAAAGGCTCATGACCACTCTAAGGGTAAGAACACTGTCGCATACACACGCACTATCCAAGTCGCGGATGGCAACCCAAATGACAAGGAATACACCATATGGGCCGAAACACAAATACGTCCATGGATCTTGCCAAACACACCCGTCCTTGAACTACAGGGCGACCCCACACCGTACCACTATACTAACCTTAAATCCGATGTCCTCAAGTACAGCCTTCAACACACCAACAAACCGGTTGCATACGCCACCAAACATGGGGCCCTCATAGCCCAAGCCGCAGCGGACGGGGTGGAACGACGACACGTAGCTCACTCGGCAACATCCGATTCACATATAAGCAAGAATTCATGTGGGGGTTACACAACACTATACTCGTTTCGTGGAATCCCGCCCTCCCATGTCCCATGAGTGGTCAATTCTCCGGCAACGACCATATGGTAGGCAATTTCTCCATTATGTATGGCCTCAACCAAAACAAATATAACAATGTCCTCCAACTCTTCCTCTCACTTCTCGAGAGAAACAATACATAGGTCGATGGGAAACCATCCCCGCAGACTTCGGCAATAAACTCATTAAGACTTTCACACCCCCTTCGTTTTTGGAGCATCACACCATTCGATTGCCACCTCCCCCAACCCACATACCCACCCGTATGATTGACGCCGACGAAGGCAACTCAGTTGACTCCCTCACCTCTTGCCCCGTTGTCCTCTCAGAGAACCTTCTCATGTTTTCGCTCTGACCCACCGCACACAAACCGGACTTAACTCTCCTATAAGAGCCCAGACTTGTTGGACACGCCAACCAACGCCCGAGAAAGTTGAAAATTTGAAATTTAACATAGCAATACCGAGTTAACGGCTACCATGTATGAGCGGACACGAACAACCATGTAGGTCTCTTAGGTTTTGGGTTTACGCCGTGAACCGCCTTTTCCGACCTCTCCATTGGCAGTAACAGCACCGTCTAAATCATATCCGTAAACAAAATTTTTTGCACTTGATTTTTTTGTCGAGGCATGAAACGCAATTTGTCTCTACTCTCCACGGAATGCTCTAGCCTCTGCGAGGGCGCCGATCAAATAAGTCGGTCGGTTTTTGCCGGTCGAGTCGGCATGTCTAACCTCTACCCATGCGCGACTTTGGTCGTGCCGGAGCTAGAGGTGAAATCCTCGCTTAGGTTGTCGACGGTCCCGACTCGATTCACGCACACTCCCGTCATGGATACACCATGCTCCTCCCGACGCAGCTCGCCATCTAGCATAGGCGTTCTTCCCCCTTTTGGGGCGAGAAATGAAAGGAATCCATAGCTACATGCGGTGTCATGTTGGCGCTCCTGCCGCCGCGCCAGATTTTATTCATTTCCCCGGTATTTTTCCACATTTTTCCAACACTTATGTGATCCGATGTATCCGCCCGTACCCTCCCCCAATTGTTTACGCTGCTAGGGGCCGCCTTTCCGAGCAGTGTGCCATCACGATAACCATAGGCACACTGCATGAGGCAGTCTTTTCGATGGATGGGTGCCGGTCGAAAACATGGATCGGGGCGCCGTCCACAAAAGATGTTGGGTACGGACATATCTAACCGAGAACCCTCCGTGCCGGGTTTTATTGGCGGCGGTCGATCCATGGGACCTCCACCGCTAGACCGTGTCGCTTCTCTGGCCGCGACCCTCCTCCGGCATGCGCAGCGTCTCGCCTTGCCCCCAAGGGAGGCTCGAGTCCCATAGATAGGGTTGGTGGGCTGCTAGCCATGGTGCTACTTCCCATATATCCGTCGCCTACTCCAACGCCCGCCGTCAACTCATATCCGCCCATACCCTCTTCGCCGCCAAACAAATCATGAGATATAGGTCCCATCCTTAGAGTGGAGCGTGTTCGAGGAGTATCTAGCATAGAAACGTAGCACCGAACTTGCCGAGCGGGAGTTCTTGGCGCATGTTTACATATCTAATTTTTACTAGCCCTCCGTACAGAGGCTTCCCGACTACTTCTGATCGCGCGGATGGCAACTGCCGGATACACCCCGCCTAGCCCCCAACCGTACCAAGCATGTCACGGCAATAGCGCTCACCACGATTGCCGACGGGCCTTCGAGCGTAGCCTCCTCCGGGACCGCCGCCGCTGGGCCGGCGGCGGGCGCCAAACGCCCGACACCTCTACTCCTCGATTAACAAGACTCCAACTGACGAGAGGAAGTATTGCATGGACAACAACCTATCCCATTCTGAAATTAGTATTTTTATTAGCTAACTCTTGACCGACCTAAGTGTCGGTCCTTCACACGAGATCTGGTATCCGATGATGTGACACATTTTCAGGTGTCGCCATTTCCCAAAGGACCTGCTTTTTCTACACTCCACCAAAATAGTCCGGACAATATTTCGCACCTTCGCAAGTAGAAAATGTAACCATGCGTCGATTTTATTGACAAATCTCCTGAAATCCCAGGCAATGCTTTTGCGCGCAAAATGGAATGCGCCGAGAACTACGAGGGGCGAATTAGAGCACTGTTGGGCTTGTGTACTTAGGGTTATCGCGGCCGCACCCGTGCGGCACGCTCTTTCACACAGTCGCCGTGCTGGTTAGACGAAAAGATTACCGGGCGCACAACGCCGCAATGTGAATGCTGATGCGACGGTCGCGCAAATATAATGCATAGGCGATGTAGGGAGGAGATGTTGGGCAGGCCGCTGTGGGGGAAACGCACGAAATCGCGTATGTAGACTTACCACTGATATGCGCACAAGCCAAGGGCAAGCGCTTTCGGCCACACTGTTCAAGCGATCATAACTTAATCATATATGATCAGAACTTTTTATAACAGGTATCGCTGGACGCGTCTTTTTAATGCGCGTCGAACACATCTACTTCGGAGTTCAAACACTACGAATATATTTGTTATTAATTATTTCTAATTACAAATCATTCCGGCAAACCTGAGCCGTCGAATCAACACCCGTCGAATTCGGCTCACCTCATGAGGCGATTTGTGCGGGGTTTGTCGATATATGTTTACCAATTCTTCATTCCTACTGATTTCCGAGCCTAATTCCCGAAGGTTGCCACGCGTGGGGCGGGTGTGGTTGGCACAAGCACATACCCAAGCATTCCAAACACCACCGTCAACGTGATGCGTTCCTAACGGCCAAGTTGGACTTCGCCCCTCCCCTAAGCCAATCGCCCTCGCATGTTTACAACGTGCAGTGTTTATCCAAGCCTGGGTCATGTGCGTTTTTGCTCGCTTGCTTTCCAAAAACATCACCCGTGCCAACGGCGTGAATTTCCGTGCTCTATTCACACACCCGCAAACCAAACCTCGCGCATTGAACACGGCACCCACGCCTCCAAACCCCCTCCAAAAGCCCCCAAAAATGTGGCTATGTGGAACACGGAGTAATATGCAGCTGGGTATGAGCGCTTGAGCAATGCCCAAGCGTGGCGCTCAGAGCGACGTGTGTAGTTCAGACAATTTCCGTGGAGTTTATGTGCTTAATTCGACAAAATCCACCGACAACACCCGCTTTAAGTTGAGTTGTAACCACCCCGGATGACGGCTTACTGCTAACTTCTCGGCTCTCCTGCAATTGGGTGGTACTCGGGCACCGTCGTGCTTGACGTGGTGAAAGGGGAGCGTGTTCTTGACTAGCTTATGTTTAACATTATGCATGTCCGGACTTTTGTGGAGGAGTGTTGGATAAAACTCGAATTATCAGAATTGTGTTGATTTCCATGCCAACCTATCCGAAACCCTAATTCTACCCTCTATCGTAAGCTGTTCCTCCATCGTTTGTTATGCACTCCATTAGCCGTTTGTGGATGGAGTTGAACACGGCGCAACATGCAGAGTAAGAAATTGTTTCCACTCGTGTTATATAGCCGCCTAAAAAATGCATGGGGACAAGTTCGATCTTTTTTGTAATCCACTCGACACAATACCCCACATGTTTTCAATCCAACTAAGGTCACGGCTTGTGGCAGGCCATTGCATCACTTGAAAGCCGCATTGAGACGAACGCCAATTCCTTACATTCTTGCAAGCATGGGCTTTAGCGTTGTCTTGATGAAAAATCCATTGATACGTTGCGCTTCGGCCAAGGGCCTTTTTGCCATCAAAGCCTCACACGCGGGTATCATGTGCTTTTGCGACAAGGTGAGATACACCTCGACATTTACGCCCTTGTTGTTTGCTTTAATGCCGCTGCTCCCCAATGTCACAAACAAAGGTGTCCTGCCATACTTGCTAACACCACCATACGCGTGCACTTTGAAACTGTTTTGCTTTGATACCTTTGTTAGCGATCCATCCTCGAAAAGCACTCATTCCTTTTTCTTAGGCCCCTAATTGGACAGTCAAAAGTACTTATTGTATGTCACAACCACATTGTGCCATGACATCCGTACCCATTGCCATAGCATAGCCGTGCGCGCATGTGCTTGATTGTTAGTGAAAGCCGCTTCCTCGGCCTCATCAGGTGCGCTAAGTACTTGTTCAGGTACCGGCGGACTGTCTCAACACTCACAGTCACTCCTAGCCTATGCTGCAGCATTTTGGCAAGTTGGGGGCATTGGTCGCCGCGCTTCACACCCTCCTTCACAAGGAGGGTGGCTTCTCGGGATACCAAGGGCGCTCGGGGCATACCCGCCCTCAACGTGTCGTCCATTGTCCCGCGCCGGCACCACTTCTCGACAACCCTCACGGTTGCTTTACACACATGCGTGGCATTACGAGCGCCTCCAAGTCGCTCGGCTTCGTGAACGAGGCGTCAACGCCTTGCGAGTACACAAGGAGAATGTGGCATACTACGAAAAAGAGGCAGCCGACGTGAGCAATAAGGTCGACAAGAGGAAAAGAAATCGCGCTGGCGCGGTTGGCGATCTCGGCTGCGGGGAACAAAGTTTTGACGAGTTCCCATTAAGTTTAGCCAAGTTTTACGGTCTCCCGCCGCTGCACGGGCATTGAAAACGTCCAACACTCCTCCACAAAAGTCCGGACAAGATTTCGCACATTCGGAAGTAAAAAGTGTTACCATGCGTCGATTTTATTGGCAAGTCTCCTGAAATCCTAGGCAATCCTTTGGCACCCAAGATGGAATGCGCCGACATCTACGGGGGTCGAATTCGAGCACTGCCGGGCTTGCGTAATTGGGGTTATCGCGCCCGCACCCGTGCGGCACGCGCTTTTAAACAATCGCCGTGTTGGTTAGACGAAAAGCGTAACGGGCGCACAACCCCGCAATATGAATGTTGATGCGACGGTCGCGCAAATGTTGTGCATAGGCGATGTAGGGAGGAGGTGTTGGGCAGGCCGCTGAGGGGGAAACGCGCGAAATCGCGTATGTAGACCTACCACCGATATGCGCACAACCCAAGGGCAAGCCGTTTTCGAACACAATGTTTAAACGAGATCAACTTATTTAAATATGGTCAAATATACGTTTCGAAACACGTACCATTGGACGCGTCATTTCAATGCATAAATAGCGCATCTACTCCGGAGTTCAAACACCCACAATTAAAGCTTCTATGAATTATTTCTAATTACGAATCATTCCGGCAAACCTTAGCCGTCGAATCAACACCCGTCGAATTCGGCTCACCTCATGAGGCGATTTGTGCGGGGTTTGTCGATATATGTTTACCAATTCATCATTCCTACTGATTTCCGAGCTAAATTCCCGACGCGTGCCACGCGTGGGGCGGGTGTGGTTGGCACAAGCACATACCCAAGCATTCCAAACACCACCGTCGACGTGATGCGTTCCTAACGGCTAAATTGGATCTCGCCCCTCCCCTAAGCCAATCGCCCTCGCATGTTTACAACGTGCAACGTTTATCCTAGCATGCATCATGTGCGTTTTTGCTCGATTGCTTTCCAAAAACATCACCCGTGCCAACGGCGTGGATTTCCGTGCTCTATTCACACACCCGCAAACCAAACCTCGCGCATTGAACACGGCACCCACGCATGCAAACCCCCTCCAAAAAGCCCCCAAAAATGTGGCTATGTGGAACACGGAGTAATATGCCGCTTGGTGTGAGCACTTGAGCAATGCCCAAGCGTGGCGCTCAGAGCGACGTGTGTAGTTCAGACAATTTCCAAGGAATTTATGTGCTTAATTCGACAAAATCCACCGACAACACCCGCTTTAAGGTAAGTTGTAACCACCCCGGATGACGGCTTAGTGCTTGCTTCTCGGCTCTCCTACAATTGGGTGGTACTCGGGTATCGTCGTGCTTGACGTGGTGAGAGGGGAGCGTGTTCTTGACTAGCTTATGTTCGTCCGGACATTATGCATGTCCGGACTTTTGTGGAGGAGTGTCGCTTTGTAGCGACTTCCATCTGCACATCTCATCTTCCGCGGATGGTGGCAAAGCTCACTTAAGAACCGGCCTCTCACTGTGTACAGGACACTGCGTGCAGCGACTTCCATCTGCCGTGCCCATTTCCCCACACCGTTTCTCTCTTTGCTTGGCGGTGTGTCATTTTCTCATCGTTTTCCTGTCCTCGTTTCTGTGGCAGGGTACGCGGGACCCGGTACTACGATGGTGTATCTTTATTTGAAAGCACTGTAAGTAATATTTCCCTTACTTCACGTCACCACTGTCACGATGGCGGGTTGACCAGGACATCGTGAAACTAGTCGGGAGACGCCTCACCCGCACCATTGACGATTGGCACGGCAGAGACGGAGCCGGGTGACAGAACCGACGCTTCCGTCGTTACCGAAGCGATATCTCGTGGCTGGAAAACGCCCCCCGTGATTCTGAAGTAGCACGGCTAACGAGCTGGTCATAAGAAGGTGATACGTACTTTTCCCCGAGCAAGGCAGGGGGGGAAGTCTTCTAGCGCCAGGGATGGAAGGCGGAAGGGTGACGAGGCCACCTATTCCTGCTGCTCTTTCTTTGCCACCACCGCGGAACAGCACTCGTTACACTCCAGCCAGCGTTCGTTTCTATGTCTCCAGAGTCCAAGCCCACTTTTCCTCAGCAGATAATCAAGAACGCATGTCGTGACGTGGTCGGCTGCCGTATCAGCTCGTGGTCGCAATGGGTTATGCTGCTCCTGGCGGTGTGGGGCGCGGCCGCAATAACGGCTGCCATCCGCGACAGTCACAAGTCTCCGATCAACCACCGGTCTGCTGAGCGTTGGCCAGGGATCGAGACTGAGACCATTGATCTACGGGTATCGCTACCTACTAAGCCCCACTTTTCCAGCACTTCTGACTCCAGTGACTCGGTTCCCGTTACCGCTCGTCCGTCGGCATCGAAGGTCTTCGAAGTGAAACCGGTTCCCAGCTCCTGGCGAGTCAGGCAAGAGCCGGTGAAGTCGAGAGGACTTGGGCTGGGGCCATGGAAGCCTCCCGTAGGAGTGAATACCTCCGCAGTGGGTCCTGGCCCCACCTGGTTTGGACGAACCAGCAGCAGCAGGGTTGCTGTCGTGAGGATCTCCAGAGACACGGACTCCGCGGCTGCGGCGTTCGCCGAGAAGATCGGCAGCTACCCGAACTACGACGCCATAATGGTTACGGACGAGGAGCCGGAGGGCGGGGAGCCGTGGGCTATGAAGAAAGTAGGGAATGTGACGTATGTTCGAGTGAACGCCAAGATTGCGGAGGCAGCGGGATTCTCGCACTCGCACGTGCACGCGGTCTTGAAAGCGAGGCGGAGGACACTTTCCCAGGTGATGCCAGGCTGTTCTCGACGTCTGACTGCTATGTCCGCGACATCGTTCAGTATGTAGCGACTAACTCTGGAAGGGCATCTGACTATTTGCAGGACAAAGCGATGTTTTACCTCGCCCGTGTCGCACCAGACCCGACATGGTCCTACGTGTGGCTGGTCGAGGACGACGTGTTTGTGCCCGGCCCCTCGAGCTTCGCCTACTTTGACTCGCAGTACCCGGAAGTCGACTTGTTGTGCAGTTATGCCGTCCCGGAGCAGACGGTGGACACCCCGGCGCCGGGGTGGAATAATTGGGGATATGTTCAGGATGTCCCGCCGCCCAGGTGGAGAACCCTCGCCTCGGCCATCCGCGCGTCGAATCGGATGCTCGACAGGTGGCTACGCTTTGCTCGTGAGAACGGGAAGTTGGCCTTCCATGAGAGTCTCCCTCTCACCCTGGCCTTCCACGCCAACTACTCAGTGGAAACCCCCAAGGAGCTGAGCACCATGGCCTGCTGCAACACAAGCCCGCCGAGCGTCAAAAAGGTAGTGGAGCACGCCAAAACGCGGCCACATGCTTTTTGGCACCGGGTCAAGAACGTCACCCTTCATGAAGTGTATCGCGACGCCCTGTCGGTCAGGTCGTGACCTAAAACACAGCGCGCTGCCGCCGCATTGGGCCGTTAGATTCGAACCTTGATAGCAGTTTGAGTCTGACAAAACAGAAGTGCCCCGACTAATGTCGCGCCCCAACCATCCTTGGCTGTTGACACTCCAGCACATACCCAACCCAAATAAATGAGTAACATAAGCGATGTTTTACTAACTTATTAAGGGTCAATGAAATCGATAGTACGGAGTTGACAATTCTCTACCCCCGTTCTTATACTGTCGGTACCCCAGAGTGCTTTAAGGAATTTGGCAGGCACCCAAAGCAGACCAAAATCTCCCATCAGTGTAGCGTCGCGGCTCAGAGTCGCTGTTTCGAATAATCCTTACCGCTCGTTTAATTTTGAACCAGAGCTGCCTGACTACGTGCTTCGTAATGCACAACTACTATTGCAAAGGCACACCGCCGTGACGGCGACGGACCCTCTTCCCTCGAAAGTTTTGATGGCGAAGTGGGAGGACAAGCTTGAGGTGCTTGTTGTTATTGGCGGCTTTGGCCTCGTGCGCCAAATGATAGACTAGTCGGCCACAGTCGCCGTAGCGGGGGTTTTCTTCGGGTTGCCATTGAACCTACGCTCCCCTGGCGGGTCACTTCCGTGTCCGGACGCCGCTCACTTCGCTTACGCCGCGACTGTGAGCCCACCGTTGTATTGTCGGTGGATACTGGCTGTGCTTCTCCCTCCCCCATATCCATGCGTAGGTATCAAGAGAGTCATGTCACGTCAACAACCTGACATGGTGAGGATGCCATGGTCTCGAGTCATACGTCTAAAAGGAAAATGATAGAATGGCAGCGGAGACATAGGTATTGGCGTGCCAGTGCTTACATAACCACCACGGCTCGACCACAAAGGAGTACCAAGAAGAAACAAGTCGAGGGTGTCGACGGAAGAGGGTGTTGACGACGACACGAGAAGTGATATATATGGCTGAAAATGGCACCTTGCGTAGAGCAAAGAGGCGAGTCCACGACGGGGCTAGGAAGAAGCATTACGGACCCAACACACGAGCAAGTTGAGCCGAAAAGAGTTGGAAGTGTTGTTTGTTACAAGGGCCCATAACCCATTGAAGATACAAACTGAAACATGTTGTGTGCGTGTGATGCAAGCACTACATGTTACGATTGTTGAATCTTGATGGAAATAAGATAGTGAATTACAAAGGTTGCTTGCTCACAACATGAGCAAATTATTTCTTACCATCAAGCATTTTTTCTGGTGCGTTAGTGATGGTGAAGTCCTTGTGGGGCTCTGCCGTTGCCTAAGAAATTGAGGAGGGTTGTGTCGACGGCCTTAATGGAAGAAGCTAGTGCGTCCCTTTGGGGATTTGGTTGGTCGTGTTTTGTACCTTCAGATCTCATATTTAATCTGAAGATTCACTATAACAATGGAGCATAAGACTTCCGCACCAATCCAGTACATTAACCACCAATGTTGCAGAACAAAATGTCAACTTTGATTCATGTACTTCAACCCTTGGACTAGCGTTCACGAATTATCGCTTTAAGTCATGGGACGGGAGCGCGTATTATTCTACTTTGGAGTGTGCGTCTTTCAGTCGTGTAGTGGTGCGTCTTCTATGGGCGCGCGCATGTTCTAGCCTCCTCC